>JAIRCK010000123.1:0-72667 GCA_020744315.1 Curvularia eragrostidis | reverse complement strand
TGCCGCCCCACTCCTCTCACCTACTCCAGCCTCTTGACGTTGGCTGTTTCTCACCGTTGAAGCGCGCGTACAGCCGTGAGGTGGAGAGCCTGATACGCAACCACATCAACCACATCACCAAGCTAGAGTTTCTGCCAGCGTTCAAGGCAGCCTTTGATCGATCCTTCACGGCAGCCAATATCTGCTCAGCCTTCCGTGGCGCAGGCCTTGTTCCCCTACAGCCAGACGCTGTTCTATCAAAGCTCGATGTACAGCTGCGTACACCTACTCCTCCAGCTGCTCTCGCAGAGGCCCTCTGGCAGGCTTGTACACCAAGCAACGTGCGCGAGCTTGAAGTTCAATCAACGTTAATACGTGACCGCGTTCAGCGGCATCAAGACTCATCGCCAGCTTCAATTATTGCGGCAATTAATCAGCTTAAGAAGGGGGCTGAAGTTATGATACTCTTAGCTAAGCTAATGCGCGACCGGATTGCCAGCCTTGAGCGAGCTAATATAGCAGTATTAGAGCGTAGGCGGCGTAAGAAAAAGCGGATACAGAAGCATGGTGTTCTTACAAAGGGAGCTGGGGAGGATATACTCGCTCAACGCGAGGCTGATCAGAAGATTGCTCGTGAAGAGCGTCAAGGAGGAGAGCGATCAGGTATTAGCCGCCAGGCTCTCGCGCGCTGTAGTAGGTGTAGAGAGACTGGCCATAACTCACGTACATGTAAGAAAGATACTCTAGATAACAATTAATCTACTACGTTAATGTGGATTAAGATACTTCTAATATGGTAAAGCTACGCGCTTGTAAAGGTGCATAAAGTTGTTGGGGTGCGGCGCTCGCTTATCCACAACGTTATATAAGGCAAAGCTGAATACTGCAAGATGTCCATTAGATATTGGACAAATGCGACTTTGACAAGGGTGTCGTTATTTCCAAATGGTATAAAAACTTGTAGCTGCAGAGACCGAGTGGTATAAAAACGTGCGGTTGCAGAAAGCGAGTGCGGTGACAATGCTTGTTGTGAAACGCGTCTAATCCCGACCTGAACGAGAATGCATGCATTCTGTCAAACACAAGCAGGCTGGATGTACCTGAACATGGAGTATTTTCTGGATGTGCAACTCCAGCAGCAGTAAATGAGCCTCATGCAGAGAAGTATTACTGATCTACTGCATCCCCTTGTTGGCTCTCTGAGCTGACTGGATCTCTTCTTGTTAATTGTTGTACAGAATGCTGAGACGTTTGTACGCGAGAGTACAAGTGGTTCTCCGTGCTCCTATGACGTTGTTTGATGTGGCTCGAGATTGACCGAGGATTTGTTTTTCAAGATCATAGAGAGAGAGCCCTGAAGAGACTATGACATCCAGTGCTCTTGCGATGAACGTGCTTTAAGACCTAAGCTCGACATCGGAAGCAAGCAATAGCCTAGGACATGGGGCGGATGTGGCGCTTGATCGATCGTGTGTATTCCATGCTGTATTCAGTTAAGGAGGCTTGTGTCAAGGCGCGAAATGGAACATGACGTCTTGACAGCTCTGCGACAGTGAGTTGTACAATCTGAAAAGGGTGGATGCCAAAGTCAAGATGTAGCTGCGCCACTATGACGCAGAAGAGAAGCGTGACAGAACATGGTACGTGACGAGGCTGAATCATGTCTGGTGACGAGTGGCGAGTGGAGGACCGGGAGCAGGTGAGTGGGAGGGGTGACGGGTTGTGTCAGGTCGCGCGCTATACGCTATATGGACCCACACCAGGCACCATCGACCCCGCCGCCCCTCCAAGGCACGGTGAGGGTACAAACACACTACATACACACGACCGCTACACACCGACACACCAGACTTCCATACGATACCAGAAACAGATACCCGATCTCAGCCTGACGCGACTCGACCTTATATCGCCATGGCCTACAACTTTGTTCGGTCGTACATCGACACTTTCCGCGAGCGGACCGCCGCCATCAGCCATACATCAACATTCCGCGAAACGGGCCAGATCACACCAGAAGAGTTTGTCCTCGCTGGAGATTTTCTCGTCTTTAAGTTCCCTTCCTGGCAGTGGGCAGATGCATCGTCGCCTTCGAAACGTGTCTCATACCTGCCTGAGGGGAAGCAGTTCTTGGTAACGCGCGGCGTACCCTGCCACCGACGGCTCGACGATAACTTCGCCGGAGAGGCCGGCCAAGACGAAACCATAGTAAGAGACGGTTTTACCGCTGGCGAAGGCGCAACCGACGATGATGGATGGCTGCGCACTGGCGGTATGGCAGCTAGCCAGGAAGCCAAGGTCCGCGATGTGCGGACAGTAGATGAGAGCGGTAACCTGGGCGCAGCAGAGGACGACGATGAGATACCCGACATGGAGGACATAGAAGATGACGACGAGGCCATTATTAGGGACCCCAAGGCTGGTTCAAACACCCAAGCGTAAGACTACCTGTCCTTGGCATGGAAAGAGCAAGACACGCTGACCCTCTCTGCAGACCTTTGCGCACATATACCCTCTACATCACATACTCAGCACACTACCGAACACCACGGTTATACCTCTCGGGCTACGGTTCTGCCTCTGTGCCGCTGAAACCTCAAGAGATGATGGAGGATATTGTTGGAGACTACAAAGACAAGACCGTTACGATTGAGGATTTCCCATTCTTTGAGAACCCGCTCAAGACTGCCTCGGTGCATCCCTGCAAACACGCATCCGTCATGAAAGTGCTCCTCGACCGCGCCGATGCTGCCTTGAAGTTGCGACTTGCCAAGCTCAAGGCTGGCAAAGACGTCAGCAAGCTCGATAGCGGCATGGAAGCGTTGGTCGATGACACGCGGCTACTAAAGCTTACCGAGCAAGCCAAGAGCAAGGATGGCGACGAAACCAAGGACGACTGGGAGGTGCTAAGTGAGGGCGACGACGAAGAAGTGGCTATACGCGTGGACCAGTACCTGGTCGTCTTTTTGAAGTTCATGGCTAGGTAAGTGTACGCGTTTTGAGATTATGAGGTTATGCTAACACACGACAGCGTCACACCAGGCATAGAGCACGACTTCACCATGGGTGTTTGATTGTTGCCCGGCTTCTTTGGGACATGGATCGGCGTTATGCGGTATCATCTTAATCATCACAGGGTTGGTAATCTGCTGAGCGGGCGTAGCAATAGACACGGATCGAACCAGATCGATACACTGTAGCATCAATCACAATTTACTTTTATTTTATTTTTTCAAAAACAAAACAGAAGTCATATGTAACAACTGCTGAATGTCGCATCGTAGAAAGAAAGAAGAAGAGGTAACAATAATGATGATGGAATACTGGGTCCTATCAACGTCGACGGCGGAAGCTTCCAAAAGACTGTTTCCAGTTCTTTCCTCCTTCAGGTCTACGCAGTTCTAGCTCATTGCCTTCGTACCCGAAACTGCTCTCTGTACGGTGGAACATGTCACATAGCCTGTCAAACAAAGTGGCTTCCTTCAAGGCTTTGGGTAGGACTGATGGCGCTTCCAGAGTACCGGGTGCAATGTCACCGGAGAAGTCTTCTTCTGTCTCTTCAAACAACGGCATATCTTCCTCTCCATCCTCTCCGTCCATCTCTGTCTCTGCTGACAGAGAGTCAAGGAGCGCGTGTAATTTCTTGTTGAGTCGAGCACGCCAGGGATCAACGCTAGATGACGATGCAGAAGATGAAAGACGCTCGGCGATTTGAAACTGCTCAAGTTAGTCCGCGAGATTGCTCAGAGTGGATCAAAGTGAAGCATTGTGACATACCTCTGCCAATCCTTGTAGTCGGTATTGCTCCGCCCGTTTCTGGAGTCGAGGTGCTGATGGTGTGATTGGCATAGCACAAGCCAGTGCGAAGAGGGCCACGAAGGCGACCAGGATGTAAGAGCGCATGTCTAAAGCGAGAGGAGCTGGGGTTGATAGAACGAATTGAATCCACGTATATAGCTACTAGAGCTATATGATGGTGTAGTATGGCTACACAAAGATACCAGCGCTCTTGTCAAAAGTAGCGAAACGAATGAAGAAGAATGGGAAGAAAGGTGAGCAAGAAAAAGAAGGGAGATGGTTGGATGCCAGAGCATGAAGTCCGAGGCGGTACCCACTTGTTTATGTCCGTAGCACGAACAGCTGCGGTAACGAGCAGGGAGTGGTACGTTTACAGTGCATAGTCAGGCTAAACTCTATTCATACGAGCTTACTGCAGTATGTACGCCATCTGGCAATGGCTTAAAGGCCTTCCAGAATTGATGGATTCCCGTCATAATTCCGAAACAGGCGTCCCGCGCACTAGAGGGCAACGATTGGCGGCGTGAGGGAAACCGACGACGGGATTCGCGCAGCGTTTCACCTGGGGTTACTCGGGCGCTATTCAACCGGTCCAGCCGTGGCATCATGCTAAACGCCACCGGATCCATGGCCAGACTCTCCTTCCTTTTAACGGCATGCACTTGTAATGGCTGGACTCGGGATTGCATTGACTGCCGATCTCCAGGGATCCAATGCTGACAAGTCCAGCTAACAGGATTCAGACCTTGGAAATCAAGTAGATAGATACCTTTGTCACCATAGCCTGGCCACGCCGCGGTCTTAAGACTGATTCAAAAGTATTACGCCGAGCGATGGGCTTAAAGGAATACGGATTCAGTCTCGAAGGATGCAGGGGTGAAACAGACGTCGCAACTGGATTGCGCGTCAACAGCGGGCGCTAATGCTAGCGGGAAACAGCTGAAGGCGCACAGACACTAGCATCACGTACGTCGAAACATTGCAGACCTGCCGAGATCCCCACGTCAACCCCAGCCTCCCTACCTAATGCCGACGTCATCCACGGTTGTGCCATATTGGAGACAGCATGGAATGGATTCCTCTCGACCGATTCGTCTGAATACTCTACTCCGCTGTATAGACACCGACACGCTGGTACAATGATCATCCGGGCATTCAGACGTTCCACCCGGAGATACAGGACGCGCTTTTTGAATACATCCTGATAGTCCCCACTCAAGCCTACCTCAAGCATGGCATTAACCGGTACGGATAGTCATGCTTGGACGGTACCTGCATCGGACCTCGATTTTAGCAAACTTCCACCAATCGCTATCTTCAATGCACATATGAGCGAGGATGAAGAGAGATCTCTCAAAGAAACCTTGCGCCAGCACAATGCCCCGGTTACAACAGACGCCTCAAGGGCAAAGATTTTTCTTGGTAAGGTGGGGACTAAGAAAAGAGCCGAATTTGAGTTGCGCTTGAGAAAACTAGTCGTTGAAGAATCCGTTGCGCCCAAGCGTTCGGCAAGCCCTGTGGAAACAGGCACACTTCTTAGTAAGAAGCAAAGAGTTACCGGGCCAGCATGTAGATCAATTCCAGCCAATCAGCAAGATTTTACCTCCAAGGACGACGTCGACCACAGTTCGGGCACCGAAGACGAAGCGCCGGATGAAAAACTATGCATTTCAACGTCTTCGGCATTACATGCTGAAGATGAGGCCCGGGTTTTGTCATTATTTGGGAACGATCCAATCAACGATACCATCTGGGTCATCAAATTGAACTGGTTAGAAGATTGTGTCCTTGCGGGTCATCTTGTTCCTGTAGGCGACAACTTGGTGTATCAGGGCCAGGTGCAGCAAAGACCAAAGCCAACAAACATTAGATCTATCAGAGATGTCTTTTCGGTTGCGCCAAAACAGACGCCCGTATCTCAGACACTGGTAGGCACAAGACCGCATCCGGCACAGGACATTTTAGATCGGGCGAAGTTGGACGCACCTACAAAGACCTTACATCAATCTACTCGATCCGGCAATCCAGGGTCTCGGCGCTTCGGTAACAAGATCCTTGCGCCTGCTCAGTCTACTACTTACTCCCATGCCTCGCAAGCGGCGTACCTGCTTCAACAAACAACGAGCGAGTATGAGGGCGAAGACAGCGATATCCCGCCCCCACCCGAGTGGGTGAAGCAGGGCGTCAAGTATGCGTGTCAGCGCTTTACGCCCGCCGACGGACCGAATGAGAATTTCCTTGATCAGCTTAAGAAGATTAGGACTGCTCGAATCCTTATCGGCGACGAGATAGGTGTACGTGCGTACTCTACTATTATCGCATCTATAGCTGCCTACCCATACAAACTCAGCCATCCACGCGAGATTGCGCGCTTACCAGGGTGCGATGAGAAAACCGTAGTTCTGTTCGTCGAATGGAAAAATACCGGCAAAATACAGGAAGTAGACGACTATGAGAATGATGAGGCAATGAAGGTCTTGCGCTCCTTTTACGAAATATGGGGTGTTGGGGCAAAGACAGCGCGACATTTTTACTATGAAAACCACTGGACAGAGTTGGATGATATCATTGAATATGGTTGGAATGACCTTGACAGAGTACAACAAATCGGTGTCAAATACTATGAAGAGTTTCAACAACCAATTCCACGCGCAGAAGTCGAAGACATTGCCGCTGTCGTGCGAGAGCATGCAGTAAGACTTCGCGACGAACGTATAAACGTTACAATTGTCGGCGGTTATAGGCGTGGTAAGCCATCATCTGGCGACGTGGATATGGTCGTATCGCATCCCGAATTGGAAAGTACAGCAGGCTTAATTGAGGACGTTGTCGAATCATTGGAAGATGCTGGGTGGATCACGCACACCTTGACCATGAGCTTAGCAAACACGAAGCGGGGCCAAAACCCAGTACCTTTTCGGTCGACAAAAGCAGCGGGCGCAGGCTTTGATACGCTTGATAAAGCACTTGTAGTATGGCAGGATCCTGCTTGGCCAACTCGAGAGAAAGATCTCAGTGAAAACCCGAGAGCGAAGAACCCTGCTATTCACCGCCGAGTCGACATAATCGTTGCACCCTGGCGAACTGTCGGCTGTGCGATCATGGGCTGGAGTGGTGGCACGACATTTCAGCGAGATCTGCGGCGGTACGCGAAAGCTGTGAAGGGCTGGAAGTTTGACAGCAGTGGCATTCGCAGTCGCACAGATGGTGAAGCCATCATGCTTGAAGGACCAAACGGTGTCGAAGGAACGCCTGAGGATGCGGAAAAGGCAGTCTTCAAAGGGCTAGGTTTGGAATATGTGCCACCCGCGTTTAGAGTCACGTATTGAATAGATCGGCCCCGTAGAATGTTGATTTGAATATGGCTTGGTCGCTTGATTCTTCTCGTAATAACCCTTGCAAGCCTCTTCACAGATAGCGCCTCGCGTCACCTCTGGTTTGCGCAGTGACTGCCGGTCTTAGCAGTGCGATAAACCGTCAACACAACTCTTTCAAAAGCCCAAGTTGGCTATTTTTTGAGGCACTACTGGCTTATGAAAATCCTTAAGGGATCTCTAAAGTTCTTCGCTGGACTTCTCATCTACACCATTGCCCTGCCTCTCCTCACATGGCGAATCTCAGTATACTTGCTCTTCCCCTTCAACGCCTATAAAGCCGCACTGTCCCATTACCAGAAATACCGTGCCAACCTACACGCCCACCCTATGGTGGAACCGATTACCTGTCGAAGGGTTGGTATCATATGCGTTATATTACTCCTCATCCAAATTGTTCTTGCATTCGCTCTTCTCGAGAAATCTCTCGTATACTTTGTTCCATGGATCAATACCCACTTCCAGAGAACGCAATACAAGCACGAGGACGAAGAAGCATGGTACTGTGAGCTTTTCCTTCATTTGGCTGGCTTCGTGCTGGCCTGCGTCCCTTTCTTCTGCACGTTGGGCCTAGGGGCAGGCTTGCTGTATTACACACGCAAAGTACGCATGTGTGGACGGCTTGAGAACAGCACGATAATTGGCCAATCGGAGAGTACGGAGTCCTCTATACCTGAGGCACAGCATGAGGGGGCGACTAAGTTCATGGCCATGGAAGATGAAACGACTGAGGATTGGCTTGCGAAAAGGGCCTATCATGCGCAACGTGAAACTTCGGCTCATGGAGCTTCGCAATGCCGCGAGCATGGTCTTATACAGCAACCGGGAGATGAGCGGGAGTTGGAAGAGCCATCTGTATCGGTGCCACGGCCGGCAGTAATTTCAGTACAGAGAGCGACAGTAACGAGGTTCAAGAGGAATCCGTTTACGCCGGCTGGCGTCATGTCGATCTGGAGTTCAAGGAACGGCTGGTTGGATAGCGGGTACGATGGGCGGAAGGTACGGAGAGAATGTTTCCAGGAGGATATCGAGATGGCAGAGGGAATAGCGAGAGGGAGAGAATGAATTGAAGAATCAGGAAAATGTGGGTATGACCACTTGCTGCCATACACAAGAGACAAATAATTACTACAATTGTTGGAAATAATTTATCACCACCTGAAATGAAATATGGTATCTCTCAGACCCTTCCCGTCTACAACCTTGTCCTCGAACCATAAAACGCCTTTATCGATGCACATCAACACTGCAAAACTCAAGAACTCTTGCTCTGATTCTTGGCAGCCTCCAAATGCCACTTCATCACCTTCTGGAAGATGCCCTTGCCCTCGCCTTCAATCACATCCCCGTGGCACGGAATAATCCTATCAAATCCCCACTTGTCGATTCTCTCCATGCTCTTCGAGAAAGCATTGCGATCGCTCGCACTAGTTCCGTACCAGATGGTGCGCTGCTGCCACTTGGCATCGCCCTTTGTGTTTTGCAGCGCATTGAAAATCTTGCTGAAGATCCCCGTGGTTGGGTCTACGCCCGACTTGCTGAATTGCTCTGTTGCGGGCAAATTGAACAGAAGGTCTGCCTCGATCAGCGTGCGTGTGGGCCGGTGGTGGAACACAAGCTCCTTGTTCACGTGCGAGGGGACGTATTCCCAGTCGAACTCTGCGTCGAATTCAGGAGAGATAGAGGTGACGGGCTTGGAGGCGCCGAAAAGGACGCTGAAAGGTACGTTCTCGTTCTTTTGCTTTGCGCGCTTTTCCGGCAGCATTTCTGGGCCCATGACTTGCGCGTTGGGATACTCGCTGTGCCAGGGACCGAGGAAAATATGGTGCTATGAGGTTTCTGATGTTAGTATCTTTCTGGAATTGGAGAATTATGGTGTAATGGAATGTTGGACGTACTTCGTTGTCTAGAGCAGCGATGTACTTGACTTCGCCCATCTCAGCCACTTTGCGCTTGACGTCTTCGGTCAATGCGACGGGCGAGAAGACGGCAAGAGCACCGGATTCGAGGCGCACTATGAATATCATTAGTAACCGACTTGTGACATCTGGTAGAACTGAAATATACCAATTGTTCCCCTTCCGCCAATCTTGACGCGACCAAATCTCCAAAACGGTACCGAAAGCGTAGTGATCACGCGTGGCACGACATCGCGAATCACCATGACACTGGCGGGGTCGGAAGGTACTAATTTCGAACTCATGTTGGGCAAAGGGAGACTGTGAATGTATAGACGAAGAAGAAAAAAGGAATTCAGAAGACGGTCGGATGGTTGTTCAAATAGAACGTGCCAGATGTTTGGGAGTCCAAGACGTAATGCAGGGAACCCTGTTATGACGCAATATTCAAGATCGAAGCTTAGGGTATTGCGAAACACGAATCGTCAAGTGTCACGTTGCGAAGTATACTTATACTCAAGCATGGGCATCTGCGCCGGCGCATTACAAAGTCTATATTGTCTAGAATTAATTTTAAATGCATGCTTTGGACAGCGTGTGAGTAATTGTTCATTGCATGGACCGATTGGTAAGGAACAGGCTTTGTCAGCCGCGTCACAAAACCACAAAATCTAGAAGTCGTGTTCGTAGTGTATGGTTACCGAGGATAATATTTAGTCTCGTTCACATGTCTGCGCTGATCCACAAGTCATTCCCCTCTTTATACCAGTGCGCAGTTTCGGTCTACTCCCTGCTTCGTGCTCCTATTGACAACGTTTGCGATTCGCCATCTGGTCATCGGCTATCCCGTAGCTCTACTATGTAGGGATGATGCGGCGGACCGTTGACCCACAGTATCAAAGGGCCCACAACCCGTCTTTTGAGGAAATGTTCCTAAATGGAGCGCATGGCTCCGCGGACGAATTTTCGCGATCGTGCGACGTCGACATTTGGAATCATCGCAGACTAGACGGTTGGGCCAGACTCTCAAGCTTCCGTATCGTGCTACCCTTTTGTAGATCTTCACCTGGCATTTTCAGCGCTCAGCTCGGCCGACAGCCCTCCCGCATCCCTTTCCTTCGCATCTTCCTCAAGCCTTTTCTGGATGAACGCGCCGATCTCCTTGACCTTTTGCAGCGCGATGTTTGTGCAGTTTAGTAAAGCCAGCGGATTAATGGTTGCTCCTCCGTACTTGGCGATCTGACAAACCTCGCCGTGCTTGTTCATGGTAATAATCACTTCTCCTTGTCGTACTTGCTCTTCAGCCAAATTTGCATCCACCAAGAATATCTCTCCTTCAAAATATGAGAATGTTACACAAAGCGGCTGGTGGAGGATAGACAGTGGTATGGGTTCGCGCTCGCGTACACTGAGGATGGTCGCTTTCTCGCCTTCAACTACGACATCGGGTCTCTTGAAGTGCTGCAGCGCTGCCATAACGGCTATGCAAGACGCGTCGATAAGACCACCGTCGTGGTCAATTATATGTACGTCCGCACGGAGAGCAAAGCATTTCGAGCCGGCAATGATGCAAAGCGATTCTGTGTCGAGAGCGTTGGAGCGACGAATGGCCTTTTCGAGTATGCGCGAGAGAATAACTTCAGCGTCCGTGGGACTAGGGCGAAATTAGGGTCGTTACCAGACGAATAGCTGTAGATCAAAACATACCGGCCAACTTCGAATGCTGGCGACGCCATTGGAGAGAACTCTGTAACTATTTGGAAAATGCCGTCAAACTTGCGCTCGGGTGGTGGTGTCGTCACGTCTACTGATATACGAGCAATGACTCTGATATTTGTTAGTTTGCATATTCAATAGTTGGCCATATTCATGTACCTGGTCTTGCCCAATTGTACATCAGCGACGCCATACTCGTCGCCAAAAGTGAGCTCAAGCGGGCGAAAGGCGTCAAAAGCACGCCGGTCGATACGAATCTGCTCCTGCAGCGCTTGTTTGATGAACTCGCGCTCATTGAGCGATATCTCAGCTTCTCGAGGCATGATATCCCTCTACAGTGAACGTTTTGTTGTTGGTTGAGCCTCGATGGTTGTTGGCCTGGCATAGAAAATGCGGCGCGGGGAAAAGTGAACGCCGATGCTTAGCGCGACTTGATCATCGCGACTCTGTATGCGCCATCTTTTACACATCAACCACACTCACACCCCACAATACGCAAGACTTCCGAAACCGCCATCCGATCAAGCAAGGTGCACCAGAACATACGTTTTTGCAATGACGACCGCCCACAGACCTACGTTCGATCCCGCACGCGGCAAAGAGGCCCAACGAGGACCCGCCTACCATCAGCGACTCCTTCCTGCACACACAACACTCAAGCATAGACAACCGGGTCAGGGCGGAGATGCCGACAACTATCAGCGCGACCTACGCGCCGAACTCTTGGAAGCTGAGGCACGCCACATTGCGAAGAAGAATGGCACATACGTAGAGCCGGACGCGGCGACCGAGCCTGGGAATGCGCCCAAGCGCCAGATTGAGGCTGTGTCATCAGCTGAAGGAGACGAAGAAGATGAAGCTGCGCAGAAACGGCGGCGAATAGAAGTCCTTGAAAAGTTCAGAGAGGTAGATGCGGACGACAGCAGTAGTGAGGAAGAGAGCAGTGATGACGAGTAGGTTCATGTTGCATTTATATGCCAGGCTCTTGACTAACAGTACACTAGTGACGAAGACGAAGAAGACGATTCAGCAGCCCTTGTGCGCGAGCTCGAGAAGATCAAAAAGGAGCGCGCTGCAGCCAAAGCCAAGGAGGAGGCAGAACGTGCTGCTGAAGAGGAGCAAAAACGTGAGATTGATGTTGCACGGGGTAACCCGCTGCTCAACGCAAAAGACTTCACCATGAAGCGTCGATGGGACGATGATGTGGTGTTCAAGAACCAAGCACGCGGCACCGAGGATAGGAACAAGAAGAAGGAATTCATTAACGACATGCTGCGATCCGACTTTCACAAGAAGTTCATGGTAAGTAACTGTAAACAAAGGTGCATCTAGCATTGCTAACATGCAGTAACAGTCCAAGTACGTGCGATGAGGTCATTGTGCTTCCCGAGTCTGTTTTCGACGTTCACTTCGCGTGCATTGCTGGCGTTCTTGGCGCACCGGGTCTAGAATTGTTCATACTACGAACTTTGTGAAAAGCGCGGGATACCCCAGATCTTGGCAAAAATTAGGGAGCCAGTGACGGGTTGGAGCCTTACAGAGCCCTTATCGTTATCTCGATCAGCAGTGATGACTACCATTCATGGATATCATCTTTATCTACCGTCCAGGTCATCGTTACCAACCATCGACCCAATCACAGGTATAATTGTGGGCCGTGACTATTCGCATGGCATCCTTTGTTGTCTCTAATTACTACTGAAGAGGGTTTGGATGTGGAATTGGTTATTTTCTCGGAATGAATTTTCCTAAATCACACATGGGCATATTAATACGATGAATGCTATCAAGGCCACAGGCGTCATCTGGTTCCCTCGATCAGGAAATCTCTCGCCTGATCTATCTCACAAGGACGCTAGCGTCCTAGAAAATACCAAGCATTCCTTAGCTCACAGCCGTCATCCTCTAACAGTGCTTCTGCACCCTTTGATCTACTCCTTTTCCAGCAGAGTGACCTCATAAGGCGTGAGCTCTTCTGAGCATGTGCGTAGTAGGCTTACCATACGGTTAAAAGACAGCATTCCACATGGAGTATATATGTTCCACTGGACTGCTTTGATCGTCACCATCGATCCAACACCTTAAGACTGCGCTCCCCAATATCCCCTTCTCTGTTCAAAAAATTAAACATCACATTCCAATAACATCACCCCCCAACTCCTCCCATTCACCCATCCGTCCAACAGTCTTCAACATGGCCGGCTACGGCAATCGCACAGCACCCTCCTATGACCCAAGCGACCTAGAATCTGAATACAACACCACCCGTCTCGGCTTGATAGATTCCCACACCGCATATCACAATCCGCACGAGAAACACGGGTCGGGTACAACAGGCGGTGCAGGTTTCGGTATGCTTCTTTCTCTGTGTCACTTCTTTCATCACCCTTTCCCCTCTATCCTCTTCTCCTCCCCCTTCTTTCCCATACTACAGTCTCCTCCTCCACTAACCTCACCAACCCACCATCAAAGGAAACAAACGCTCCTCTCTCTCTTCCTCCTCCACATCCTCTTCTTCGCCACCGTCTACCCTGCGCCTCAGCTCCTCCGCATCCGCGACGCCGTATTCGAATCCTGGGCGGCTGGGCAGCGGATCGACTGCTGGCGCGGGGTACGGTAATAAGACGGGGCACATGGGGGCGACCGGTGCGCATCCTGTGCTTGGGAAGGCGGTGGAGAAGGTAGGGGGTGTGGTGGGGAGTCAGAGGGTGGTCAGGATGGGGAAAGGGATGATGAGGGAGAAGGAAGGGTTTGAGGCGGACGAGAAAGAGGAAGGGGTTGGAGAGAGAATGGCTAATTAAGTAGGGCTGTAGGAGTGTGTGTTTCTTTTGTTAGGCTTTGTGGATGTGTGTGTGTCGGCTGGTATGATTTATGCCTTATCGTTGTTGTGCCTTTTGCCTAGGTTATTTGTAACGTCCGTATACATGTTTACACAGATTCTCAATAACAAGATTCTTTCATTCAGTTACAAAAAACAATCAAACAAACACATATACACACCGGTTATTCGCCAGAGGAGAAAAAATATGTATTGCAGATGCCAAAGCCTCCATATTTACCTGGTTTATTCAAAAAGAAAAGCTCAGCATGCCCTTCCCTGCGGTATGCGAACCTACTCTAGGACTGGAAAAAAACGAAAAGAAGGAAAAAGAAAAAGCAACACCCATGCTTTAATGCCCCAAATGTTCCGAAACAGCGCAAAAGTTCGGCTCATGCAAATGCCGTACGAGCACAACTCAGTATATGCCTTGCGTGCGGTACTGGAAGGTATCGTAACTGCGATTCGTGTCAGTCAAGAATTTCTCAGTTAAAAAAAAAGAAGTTAAGCGAGATAGACTTACAGCCGGGTATAATAACTCCCCACACTCTTTGCAATAAGTTCCTCAACGAAGCCTTCTGCCTCTTCCTTACTCAGATGCAACATGAGCCTTGCCCGCAAACTATTCGTTACACTGGCCGCACCAGCAGCAAAACAAGGCATGCTACTCTGCTTGCTCATCAGGTCGACCAGCATAATAAGCCTTTCGGCATCTTTTCTCAACGCCTGGAACGCCTTCTTGCACAGTGTCTTGAATTCTTCAAAAGCAGGTGCTCCGATTCCGCCAAGGACGTCGACGTAGTCTTGTGTCAGTTTGAAGGGCGCGGCTTCAAAACCCATGGACCCAGGGGAGTTGGAAAGCATGAAGCCAAAGTCAATGTGAATTATATGGCCCATGTTGTCAATGAGCAGGTTACCATTATGACGATCTTTGAGCTGGAGTACGTAGCATATGATGCTGTAAGCCGCTAGAGAACGAGCAAAGGCCGCGACGCCTGCAATGTAGGCTTCTGAATCTGGGTCTCCGAAGGTTTTGAGCCAGTGATCTTTGAGAGTTGCTATTCGCTTTCGAGGATTGGTGCCTGCAGCTATACTGGCAAGTGTCAAGCTTCGTTTCAGAGAGTGTAACGAGACACCATTGGTAATCGTCTCAATGAGACCGCCGGATTCGCCAGTAACGAGGATGCGCATACGTTTCGTCCAGACCGGCACCTTTGCTTCTTCCCAAATCTTGGCGCAGACCTCGATGAGTTGGCAAGCGAATGCTTCCTGCCGTAGATCCGCCCCTGTCTTGACAATTACACTGATCAGGTCCCAATTCTTCATATGGCCATATGGCGAGGACCGCCGTATACGTTCTCGCTTTGCGCTCCATTCTTCTCCAAAAGTCGCGGCACTAGGATCGTCCCGGTCGCCCTTTCGCCGCATGCCACCGGTCTTCAGATCATTCTCCATACGAGCAGCACCCGCGCCCGGGTTGGGCGTGACCGCCAAGGCCTCATCAATGTCTTCTGGCTCTCCCGTGATTGACGTTGGATCTGCCTCTGCCATAATGGTATCAAAGGTAGGGCCTTGGTCTTCATTTAAGAAGTTTTGTTCTTCCAGGGTTTGCATGCTTGCAATAATCTTGGCCTTAATCGCTGCGACTTCGCCCTTTGGCCTCTTTGCGCCGCTTGCTTCCAATTGTGCAAGCATCTGAGCAGCAGTGCGCATGTGGGTTGCAAGAGCAGAAAAGTCAGGCTGATCGGGGGCCTGGTTTGCTCGATTCATGTTCGCAGGAACGGTCATTCTTCTGTTAGGGGCAGGGCTAGCTGATCTACTGATCTGCGAGTCAGACGTCCGCGGTGTGGACATGGTAGCTATCGATGATAAAGTATTGGCTCCGCTCGAAGACCTCGGTGCTGTCGCTTTGCCATCGGCCGTTGCGGTAGGCAATGTAACTCGTGCCAATCCCGAGGCGATATCCGTCTCATCCGTATCCTTGATCAGCGAGGTACTACCAAGGTCTCCTGTAACAGGCTCGAATACACTGTCTGATCCATTTGGCGGAGTTCGGTCGTATGCAAGGTATTCGGCATTGGTAATGTCAAAGAGACGCCGTCTTGAAGTGCCCTTTTCTAGCATCAGCTTCTCAAGCAGCTGCTGGTTTTGCTCCGTATCTGGATCAAAGTCAAAGTCTTCTTCCAGCACTTCCACCATAAGCAGATATGGTACCCGCTCTGCACTGTTGAGGCTCGTGGCTTCAGCAGGGTTGATTCGCACTATCCGATGATGCCGGCTTTGCGAAGGAATACCATCTTTCAAGGTTGGGGGCGATAATAACGGTATATCAACTTCAGCTGGCAAATCCTGGGCGATCAGCGCCAACTCGGCCCTGAGAGCGCTCAATCGTGCAGGTTTTGGCACCACGACTAGACGGTTTGAGATGTCTTCGAGAGCACTCAGGAACTGGGTCTCATTCCGGAAATAATTGGATCGCAACAGACGTATTTTTTGCGCGCGGGTTAGGGCAGTAGGCGACAGAGGTCTTGGTGGGTGTGACGAATGTTTGCGAGGACCAAGCTGCAGCGGACTTGGTCCTAAGCCAGCAGTTGCTGGGGGTGTTGGGAGAGGAGAGGAGTTGGCATCTCGAAATTCGGGTAGCGAAGATGAACTAAGGCGGGCTTCAGATGCTACGGATAGTAATGAAGGCCGCTGTGAGGCTGATGGTGCTCGCTGGGCTACAGGCGCTCGGACAGCCTGTTTCCTCAAATCTGCGGGGTCGCGCGGTTCGCGCGGGCGCTGCGAAGTTGACCTACCCGACCGTCCGTCCTCGGGATCTGAATGTTGTTGTTGCTGGATTGCCCTCTTTTGCTTGGGCCTTGGCGACCCTCCTGTGACTGTCTTGCTCCTCCCCACCTTGGCCGTCTGCACATTGTCGGAGATGATGTCCTCGACAGGCCTCGGTTTCCGCGCCTGCGCAATAGCCAATGGGCCGGCATGAGCTGGCAGGAAAGGCGCCGCTATGCTGGCAAGGACTAGACTCGACAACACGCTGACGGGCAATACGTTCTCCTTGATCTTTTCCCTCCGCGAGGGCTCGGCGGAGCCAAAGACGATGCGCTGCACGCGATTATAGATTCTCCTACAAGTCTTGAAAGCGATTGAGTTTGGAGCGCTTGCGAGGTCATGAAGATAAGTCTGGAAGAGCCAAAAAGTCTACAGGCCATATATTAGCATACGCTGCACCAAACTAACAAGACACGGTATCCGGAAGCCCCACCAGAAGCGCACCGTTGACCGACTCTTCGCATAAGTCTATTATGAACTCCTCGAGGGCCATAGACTCATTGTCGATGCTGATGAGGAGGTGACATAGCCTGTGGTACCCCGCGTATGTAAGCTAGCTGTTCCACGCGGTCGGCGGGTGTTATGGCGCGGGCGACGTACTGCGGAAGGAAGAACTCGAGCTCCTCATAGGCAAACTGGCGCAGCTTGGAACAGAGCACATAGTGGATTCCGACGTGATCTGCATACCGGCTGCATATGTGTGTGTTAGCCAAAGGGGCTCCTCGTGTGTACTGAGAGAGTGTAGGCAATCGGCAGAGGGCCGCTGCCGCTCGGAAGAGAGGTGGCCACTCACGCAAGGTATGCTACTGCAAGGCTCGGATCTTGGTTGAAGTGCTCAGATTCTATAAAGCGCTCTAGCAGATTCCAACTCATCTGGGACGGCTCATTGGGGCACTGTAAGGGTGGAGGGCGGCGGCATGCGGTGAAATGCTCAAAAGGGTCTCATGAGGAAAGATGGGGCGCCGAACAGGGTTCAGCGGGCGGAGATGAGCCTGCTCCGCCGCCCTAGTCGATAAGATTGCAGCTAGCAACTGTCAACGCCGCCTAAAGTTAAGGGTTCCATTATTATGTATTTTGTCACTTGCCCGTGACACTACGGCCTCCTATCTGTGCAGACGTATTTCTGCCTGGCCACAATAGAACAGCGTTTTATTCGCTCAAGCAGTTGCTTTTTCTTGAAAAAGTAAGGACAACTGCGCTGAAGTCCAACCTATGAACGAAGCTTTGGGTGTCTAGCTGATACATGTCTGACACCAAACCACTTACAACGCCATCCCATTGACCCATTCAACTGTTGCTCCAAACACCCATCATGCCGCGCAACAAAACCGAATATTGTACACAGCCAAGAAAAAGAGAACGTGATAGCAAAAGAGGCAATGCACATAGTTCACCGCGGATGAAGACATTAGTCTGCAGCGTGCAGGTCAACAAAAATGTTGATAGCAGCGACGAGAACTTCTGCAAAAATCAGAATGATAACAATCCACTCGAGTAGTTCACCCTGTACGTCGTAGTCAGCAAAGTACATCTCAACGCATGCATGGCGACGAAGAATGCCCAACTTACATGTGTTACAGTCAACTGATCCTTGAGCACAGCAAGTAGATCGCCAATGACGTTAAGCCTTTCGGTCAAGAGGCTGACGCGCTGGTCCATTTCTAGATAGCTTCTCACAGCCTGATAAACCGGATCCAGCTGCGGTTCAGCCCACATGAGTTCCGGCGCATCAAGGACCGAACCCTGCAAATGTATACTGATCCGGAGAATGAACAGCTCTCCAATCTGCATGTTGATCTGCTTCTTGTTGAGATTGATTTTTCCCGAGCTCGCAATCTCAGCCGGAATGTCCTTGGTTTCGTCAATGGTGTTGTCGACCAGGTCTTCGAAGAGTGACGTCTTGACACTCTGAGAGAGGCCGTGACTGATGGCAAGCTTGATCATATAGTTCTTCTTGTCGCGCAGACTGATGAAATCATTGTATATCCGGGCCTGGTATTCGCGTGTGTAGTAGAAATTAAACTCTTCCGTCTCAATCTCGTCTTTGCCGAGCTTGTCCACCTCGAACTTGGCAATCTCCTTGAGAAACTTTTTCTCCTCGTGAAGCGTCATGCCCCATATAACGACAGTGCCATATTCAAAGAGAAAGACTTCTGGTGTGTGTACGCGTGTGTCGAAATCCGGTGTATCCATTGGGGGGTCTGAATCGGCATGAGTGATGGACGGACGCCTCGGGCGGGCAGTCTCCTCGTTGGTGATTTCAGACGCATCGCCTCCGTCGTGCAAGTCGATGATGTCTTGTCGCCTCCGCTCGTTCTCATGTTCCACTTCAATCGCGCTGTCGGAGAACCTTCTTGGTCGCTCTTCTGAAAACCCGTCCATTACAGCAGTACTACTAACGTCCTCTGGGCCCATTGTCGAGCCGTAGTTGTAAGGCGAGTATATGCACTCATCAAACCGCTTCGGCAAGGCGCCTCTTGTCTTTTGCTTTCCCTTCAGAAAGCGCATCATCTCGTCGAGTTTGTAAGAAGCAGCGGTACAGTATGCCGTCACTCTGGGCAGCCGCTCTCTGTCTGCTTTTCCAAGCCTGGCAGCATCTCTTCTTGCGGTGGGATCCTTGATGCGCGTGTATTGCACGTAGACGTCGCGTCCGCTCTCCTCGTCTTCGGCTTCATCGGCAGCCGGATCGGGGAGGAGCTTCAGTTTCTGGGCGGTCCTCGTCGTTCTTTGCGGCCCAATCTTGGGCACCGGAGCAGGAGGTATCCTCGCAGGGGCGCCCGAGCTATTTCTTCTTCGTAGCTTGCTGTTCAATGTGGACAGCATTGGCTGCCCGCCTTGAGTCGTGGCAGCATGGCCTGACGAGGACGCGCTGTGGGATACTGAGCGAGACTGGGCCGGTTTCGGGCTGGTGGATATGACGGTTGGGTTGAAAGTGACGGTGCGCTGAGGTTTGTGAGGCGCGGTTCGGCTGGAGCTCGACATTGACGATACCAAGGGAGTCGTCTCGGTAGCTTGTGACGCCATGTCGACTTGTGCTTGTTTGTGATTAAATCAAAGTTGACTGTTAACAACGAATACGGAAACGGCGACGGGCGACGGCAATGATACAATGGCAGATCCCGGGTCCGTATAGCGCCAGAGCGACGGCGTTAGTGGGTGTGATGGGTGGCAGACGCGGAAGCTGCTTGCTTCACTGAGACTTCGAAGCCATGACGTTGTAAGGATCTTAGCTTTCGCCTAACGGCACGGACGGGGGCCCACGTGCAAGTGAACGACCATTACGCCCATCACCGTTAAAAACCAACTTCTAGTATCTCACACGGCATAGCGGATAATCTGTGGCGTTACCGTTTGTGAGCATGCAATGTCCCCAGTGCGAACAGGTTATCATCCTCCGAGGGCCTGCACGATGATTGCGCAATAACGCGCGTCGGCTCGATCTGGATAAGTGTCACTGCGCGTAGCCTGCAGTTTACCGTAAACAAGCTGCGGTCATCCTTCGACTGACGAAAGCGCCCGCCTGTAATATATGTAGTAACACAAGCACACCAAAGGCTGGGTGTGGTAGGTGGAAACTGATGATATTAAGTACAGGATAAGAATGTCAACTACAACTCCATAATTTCAGGCTCATTCTCGAGGCCTCCAACATGATCATCTTTCGATACAACGACCCAGTCTTCTTTTGACTCGGCCTTCTTGGCTTCGTGTTCCTGCTCTGTAATGCCTACCTCACCGAGCAAGTAGCGCCCAAAGTACAGAAGCGCATCCAGCATCTCCTCTCCGGTCGGGATAATGTTCTCCTTGGGTAGCAGGAACCCATAACTACCAGTGTCTCTCAGTTTGACCTGGTACGAATACTTGACCTTCATCTCGTGATAGAAAAAGTCGAGCGCGCTGCCGCCAGACGACTCAATGCGCGGGAATACAGTCTTCTTTTCGTTGGCGAAAGCGACATTGCCTTCACATGCAGATGTGACCTTATAGTTCTGGCCTTTGCGCGAGACGCGGATAGCCTTTGCCAAGCCCAAGGCGAGTTCTTCGAGGTCTTCAATGGCCGGTGGCTCCTCATTGCAAGAGTAGCTGTACGGATACAAGATTTGTTGCGAGTACGAGTGTAGGTCCAAGAATCCCACAAGCTCGACATTGTTGTTTTCAGTCTCATTCCTGGCCCACGCAGCGAAGCCTGCCGATTCCACACCGTCAAGAGGCGCATCGCCAGGGAATGATTCGCTGCACGGGTTTGACTGCGCGGTTTCGCCGTCCCACATGTACGGGTAGCTGCGGTCGAGATCAACGCCGTTGCAGAACCGCAGTCTGGTGGGCTGGCGATTCTTACGCCACAAACGGTCCGTCTCCCACGTGTAGACATAGCCGTCCGGGTTCAGCGTGGGAACAAAAACAAAGTCAAACTCTTCCAGCAGTCGCGTCATCTCGCGGTCCTTTCCATAGGCATTGATGAAGCTCCAGGCTAGGTAATTGACTGTGCTAGTCGATATCCACTCACGGGCATGTATACCACCTGTGACGAGGATGGTCTTTCGAGGCTGTGAGGGCTCGTCGTCGTTGGTGGGATGCACACCGACGCGCAGGGCGGGAATGTCGCGGCCTTGATAGCTGGTGCCTACATTGATGCGGCGGACATGGGTGGTGAACATGGAGGCCATGAGGCTCATCCATGGATTGATGACAGAAAGGGGCTGGTAGTCCTGGAAGAAAATATGGCCTTTGCCTGCTCGTGGGGACGGGCGGAGGTTTGGGGAGAAACGGTCGTCATGGTGAGATGTCGCTGTGTCGACGGAAGGGTAGGTATTGAAGACTGCTTGTGCGAGGCCGAGGTCCTGCAGGAGAGGCTCATGGGCCTGCTGGAGCGATTGCGGGAGCAGGGCGAGGAGGGAAGGCACAATGTCTTTGGAGATGCGCACATCGGCCCAGTCCTGGTTGAACTCCCAAATGTCGAGGAAGAGAATGTCTGCTGCCTTTGCCAACGCCTTTGCCTCGTCCGAGGAGCGGATCTGGAACCTCAGTACCACCTCGTCGCTGTACTGGGCCGCCAGCTTATCGCTCAGGGGACTGGCGGCGGCGGGCCGCTTGTAGTTGCGTGGGCTCTTGTGGTCGACGGGGAGAGCCCATATCTTGCGGATTATGGCGTCGGACAGCCTGCGCCATGGGCGTGGTGACGCGTTGTGGGTCGAGGAATAGGTGCCTGCAGCATCGTACGGGAGCGGCACCGTTGAGTCGTGCGGGGCGGCCGTTGCGAGCGAGGGCGCCAGGCACAGCAGGCTGAGCACAGCAAGCGTCGGCCGGCGCATGACGGAGGGTGAAGTGTTGCTGGCCCGGCTGGCGACCAGATGTGGTGGGCGACGCGTTGGGCGGGGAAAAAGAAGAGCGTCTGTCTAGTGCATGTCAGCTTGTCAGTCGGCCCAAGTTCTAAGGTTGGCCGCAGGCTGTCGGACAGGCTGCCGCTTCTCCTAGGGGTTAGCGGACCCCATATCGAGAGAACATGATAACTGAGCAAATCACATCACCCGTACATGCCAACACCACTGCCTTTGCGAAATACCTTTCCTGGCCAGTGACGCTACCATCAGCATTAAGTCGCGAAGGCTCTTTTGTATTTCCTCTTTTCACTTCTGTCTGGATAGCCTATGTGACAAATTTTGGCGCTTCGTCATTTGGGAGGGGCTAAGTCTTCCGAACTTCCTCGACCGTGTCCACCAGATAGCGCTCCTTGTTCTATACATAGTTTCTTTTCTCTTTTTCGAAGGGAAGCAAGGCCAGTCCACAATAGAGAAATGATCCCTGCATAGCCTGACAAGTCTGGTGATTCTGGGGCTGGGGAGTTTGACAGTTGAGCAAAGGGAGGTTTTTATGTCTATCTGACATCTATCTATGATTTTTATGTATAATCGCTGTGGAGGCCCTGCATAGCAGAAATCAATGCCCTTTGCAAGGCTGGAACTGGTCTGCCGCTTCCATCTGGGCAATTTGTCCTGAGGTCGGCCACAAATTCGTTCCGCAGCATTCCGACCTCCCGTCCGGCCGTTAGATATACGCAGCCTTGATATCTTTGAATCACTTGCTGTACTTTTGTCACTCGTTTCCCGCACCTCTACAGCAACAGATGTCAGCATTATAACATTGCTCCCGTCATTCTGCTTGCCATCAATACTGAGGGCGAGGCGAAAAGTCTCAGCAACGAGTCTGGCTTGCTGCTTGCTTGCTTGCAGCCACATGAGTACAGGATTGTACGTATGCTGTACAATGCACACAAGGCTACTAGGGCGCAACGTGGCAAGTGTGGCTGGTGACCGCCAGCGCTAGGCGGCGGCCTCTCCACCGCGCGCTGCACCAAGAGTACCAGTGCGCTCGCCAGTGCCTCGAGACACAACGGATGCCCTCTCGGCCTGGCGTCCCTTCGTCCACCCCCCCTATACAGCCTAAGAAAAAGCCCACCCCTGTGACGTCGCCTGCCCCTCTGCGCCCGCCCGACGACGCGTGCATCCGCCGTGGCCAGTCGCCAATCCGCCGTCCCAGCATCATAGTCCAGCCTTACACGTCTGCCGCTGACCCCCCTACACAAGACAACACCTCCCCGTTCACATACACATAGACACGCCCGTCCACGCCCACGCCCACACCCACGGCCGCGGCCACGCCCTCTGCCTGCTCCTCCCTCTGCTGTGCCATGTGCCGCATCGTGACGCAATTCCTGCCTTCATGAGCTGCTAGTCGGCGCGAGCAGCCATGCCTCTGCGCTCCATCCGCCCGAACCGCAGCGAACGAGACCTCAAGCGGCGGAGCACTCTCGATCCTACCGCCCTCTTCAGGCGCGCCGACAAGGACTCGCGCTTCAACAAGTCAAGCGAGAACTTGGATCCCGCCCGCATCGCAGCCTCGGAAGATGGCTACCGGCCAACGTCGTCCGACATGGCGCGGCCCTCGACGGGCGACGATGCTGACTCCCCACCCTCGCCGCCCGTACAGGAGCACACGCCCAACACCAGGCGCTTCAGCTTGATGCGCTTCCGCCATGCTTCGGACTCGCAGCTCTCCGCCAGGGCAAAGGAGCACGCCCAGCACGATCACGACCCGGCACCGCCTGTACCCGCCGTGCCCGCCGTGCCCGCCGTGCCCGCCACCCCTGCGAGTACGTACTACCAACTTCGCCCGTCATCGTGTGATTCCCGTACTGACGCAGACCCGCAACAGCGCCCGCCATCATTACCACCGCACCCACCGTGACCGAACCCGAAGACGATGCCAAACCCACGCCCACGCCCACGCCCAAGAGGAGCCGCATGCAGCAGCTCGCTCTGCGACGCCGCTCCTTCGACCCCAGCCTAGCCGAGAAGCCCATTACGCTGCGCAAGTCCATGGAACGGAAGCGGAGGCCACTGGCCTTTGGAAAGAGCAGTAGCAATCTTCACGACGATGCAAATGAGCCATCCGCCCACAACAGGCAGCACCGCCCAGACGTGCCTGCCGATCCACGTGAATCCGTCGAGAGCACCAGTTCCCTGGCCCCTCCTGCCACCAGAGCGTCCGAATCCTCCAGGTCAGACGGAAGCTCGGGCGGCCACGTCTCCTTTGAAAACCCTCAACGGCCCAGCCACCCGCCCCGGACGGGCACCGGACGCTTTAACTTTGGTCGGCGGAAACAACGCGCATCACTATTCCCCCTGCCCACCAAGGTCGAACCCCCGCAATTTCCCGACACCGCGCCCGCCACCCCACGTGCTTCGACTGGCGGAAGAAGTTCTGCCTCGACTCATCATTCTCCGACAGAGAGTCCGCCGCTGACTGCGCGCCGTGTCAATGATGGAGAACCAGGGGCACACGCGTCGCCAGTCCCTCTTGCATCGCAAGTTGCTCTAGCTGCTGGATCTTTGAACTTGGCCTCACCCGGTTCAGGCACTCTTCTTCGCAACGATTCGTACAGGTCCACTCGCTCTGCCCACTCGTCGGGAAATCCCAATGGCCCAGCACGCCTGGGTCTCCGGGGCCGCTCGTCGACAATGGGTTCATTAGACACGCGATCTGAAGACGCCGGATCACCCACGCCGCCCGGAGGCCCTAGTGGCAGGACTTCGATATCGACTGCAGGAAGAAGTAGCTTCAGCAATCTGTTTGGCCTCGGATCAAGATTCCGTCAGAACTCCGAGCCACATTCGCCCCGGCATGGCGCATCTGCTCACAGCTTTCTAGGGAACTCTGCCTTGTCATCCCATCAAAATTCAATGAGCATTAGCCGAGAAACACTGATTCTTCCGGAACGCGAAGAGGGCGAGACGCCAGGAAGATACCTCGAGCGAATTGAAGCAAACAATTTTGACAAGAGTGTTGTTGCCAGCTATCTCAGCAAGACAGACGACCCCTTCCTACTTGCTGTTTTACGAAGCTACATGCGCAAGTTTGCCTTCTTCGGTGACCCTATTGACATGGCCATACGCAAACTGCTCATGCAGGTTGAGCTACCCAAAGAGACCCAGCAAATCGACCGTGTTCTCCAGGGCTTCGCTGATCGCTACCATGAGTGTAACCCCGGCATTTACATCAATACAGGTAATACCATCCACCAACCCAAAACACGTCCATCCATTCTGACGCACCACAGACAAAGCCTACTTTATATCCTTCTCCATCATCATTCTTCACACCGACTTCTTCAACAAGAACAACAAACGGAAAATGCAGAGACCTGACTACATCAGAAACTCATCTTGCGAAGGCGTTTCCGCTGATGTCTTGGGTTGCTTCTATGACAACATTGTCTACACTCCCTTCATCCACATCGACGATGAGGTTGACCTGAAAAACATTACCTCAAAGAAAAGTAAGAGGACAGCTGTGCTCAAGGGACCAATGAACGACCCGGCAAGAAAGGCTGCCAAAGAGCCAATCGATCCGTATACATTAATTTTCGAGGGCAAGCTTGACGCGCTTCGTCCAACTATCCGAGACGTGATGCAACTAGACGACCCCTACAACTACACCGGAACGGCCGCAACACTGGATACTAAGAACATCTACAAGCTCTTCTCAAGGTACGGTGTGATCCAGATTGTGTCTTCGAGATCGAGGCCGGAGGCGTTCATGTCAGAAGCTGCCCAAGAGAATCCGCTCGGTACTTCCGTCGGAATTGTGGAAATGCCCGTCACCAAAGTTGGGATATTATGGCGGAAAGATACAAAGAAGAAGAAGGCACGCTCTCCGTGGCAAGAATGGGGCGCTGTGCTCACGCGGTCCGGATTGTCATTGTTCCGCAATTCTACATGGACGAGGAGCCTGATGAGCCAACACGAGCAGCATCTGAAACGCGGCGAAGGCGGTCCCGTCGTATTTCAGCCAGCTCTACCAGACTTCAAACAAGATCACATCATCCCGATGGATGGTGCGGTGGCGCTTGTCGACAATACTTACAAGAAACACAAAAACGCTTTCGTCATGTTCTCAAAGGCAGGAGAGGAGACGTTTTTAGCCGACAGCGAGAAAGAGTTAAATGAGTGGCTCGGCGTGCTGAACTATACTGCTGCGTTCGAGACCCTTGGTGTTCGTTCGAGAGGCATGATTGGTGGACTGTACGAAGGGCAGAAGAATCGAGGCATGAGGCGTCTGGAGTCTTCACATTCCACCAGGACAATACCAACCTCCACTGGCGAGGTAACAATTCAGAGTGGAAAGATCGACAACCAGTTTGCACAGCAAATGATGAACGCTCGGAAAGACCTCATGCAGGTGCGGATATCCGAATCCGAAGATAGGCTCACGTCAGCGATTAAAGAGCTAGAAGCACGCCTAAGGGATGCCAGGCATCTGCAGATCCTTGCACCCATACAACCGAAAACTCGAGAGCTTATTATTCATGCCGCAGGGCGCTTGTCGGCTAAACTGAAGTGGACCCGTATTGAGATTTGGCGGATGAAGTGTCATCGTGATATCCTGGCTCAGGAATTGGAGGACGAAAGACAAGGGGCGATTGACAGACAAATACAGCCCGATCGATCTTCAGAACTTCACCAGCCGCAACCTTCGCCCCAGCAATCTCACAAAGCGCCCAAAGTCAATGGTTTAGCAAGGTTGACTTCCAAAACCAGTTCACTCGCCAGTGGAAGCAAACCGCCCCCACTGTCTCCTGGCTTATCAGTTCGACCAGGAACCAAATCCTCAAGGGAGACTGACTTCGGAGGAGATGATGCGTTCAAAACACCACCGGAAACATCTCGGCAATCCAGCCCCAACGAACCATCTGCTCATTTCCATGCGGCACCATTGTCGATAAGCCCCACAGCATCAGAACGTCGGAGTTCGTTGGCGAGCTCTTCTGTGCGGTCTCCATCGTACAACACTGGTCACCGACCTTCCATATCGACTGCAGGTGATGGCACAGCATATTCCGATTCCGACTCTGACTCTGAGAACGGGTCTCAGTACGCCACTCCACCTCCCGGCGAGGTGGCTGAATTGGATCCCCAGTCATTAGAAATATCCCCTACCGATACAACCAGACCTGAGACTGTTGGTGATTCCGACGGCGAACAAGCATTTGCTGCTTTAGCAGGCTCGCCTAGGTCCCATACGAGACAGAGAAGAAGCTTACATCGCACCCTTCGAGAGTCACGGGGTAGTTCATCACACCGTCGTGGCCACAAGAGCAGGGATTCTGCATCGACAATCACCAGCGACACCACGGAAAGCGAGGGGCTGGCACGTGGCAAGGGCAGCTTCACCGTCCACGGCAAAAAGGCATCTGTCATTCAGTTTGGTTCGGATTGGCAGAACATGACGGCAGAAGAGCGATTAAAGACCAAGAAACAGCTTCAGGAAGCAGCCGAGGCAGCGTCTGCCGATGAAAAAGACAGCAACATTGCTAGCAGTGGTGCCGCAGTGACTGTGTGGTCTCCAGGAAGCGACAACAATGACCCTTTTGCTGTTCGAAAGTTATCAGCAGATACGACAAGGCAGCGACACGTATCATCTCAGACAATCACTCCCGCGAACTTTCGCGAGTCATTTAAGATAGAGGAGTCCGACTCGGACAGTGCACCATCGGACATGAGTGACATTGCCGAAGAATCGATGCCTAGCCAACGAACGCCCGATGACCAGCATGCTACACCAGTTAAGAGCTCTCTTGGTGAGCACGTCGAGCGGTCCGCGCAGAGTCCCATGACGACTGCAGTTTAGCTCCAATTAGTTTATACCTTCTTGCATTCTTTTGGATTTCAAAAGTGGATTTATAGCATGCTAGCATTGCTTCGGCGGGTTCCCGTTTTTCCTTTGTCAACTTTATATACTTTTCTTAAGGGCTTATACGCACCTTCACATCTAGCATGGCGCACTTAGGCATCGGGCTGAAACGCAGGGGCGCGTTATATGCATAGACGGACTCTTGGATGGCGGCGTTCTCTTGAGCACAAGGCCCACTGACCGTGAACTAAGGTTTGGGATCGTGCGCATGACTGATACCAGGGTGAATGATGTGGTGTATTGGTTGAGATTTTGTGTAGTGAAGAGGTTTTGATCAATCGTTTGAAATGCACATGTGTAATAAATGCTCGGGGGCCAGTTGCTTGTGCGCAGATTGGTGCATGTTGATGAACAGTGGTAGGATAGTTACGCTAGTGTACTTAGATAACCGCGCATTACCTTCCATTTCATACATGCGTCCGCCGCCACACCTCCTACAACCGAGCCACCATGCGCTTTGCCACAAGAAGAAACAGAAGCATACATGCGATGGTCCTGACCAATACTCTCTTGCCAAACCTCACACAACAATCATACAAGCTATCCCACATGTGGCCTTGCGGCATTGAGGCAATTCTACCCTGATTCCCCCCTTCTCCTCTAGAATCTCCAAACACCAGGCTACCAAGGCATACAAGTTTCGCATGAAGAAAGACACTACCTGTTTCTGGAGAAATCGAATCACACAAGGCATTCCCATTGGTGCGGAATCCGATCTTGTTCGGCGCAAGGTACACAATCGGCTCTTGGCAGGTCCTGGTAAGCGAACCACAGAGTTGGGTTACCGTTCGTCTCAAACCCGGAGTGTCGCGGGACCAAACGTCAGAACGTGTCAACGCCTTTGTGATACAGGGACAGTGAGGGGCATTTTGCCTTGTTATCCGTTCTTCGCGCTTAGGCATGACATGCTTTGCGAGGTGTTTGTATAAGAGAAGGATTAAGTGTCGTTGATCTATTGCTTTCTTCAGTGTTTTAACAAATCACTGTGTTTCCATCTATCCACCTCTTTCTCTTTTTCCATTCAGTCGTTACATTACCCTCAGGCTAGGGCTAAAGCTTCCATTCTTTTACATCTTTGTTATTTCGCTATAACTAAGACCTATTTTATATTCTTCATTACACGACTTAACTTTTTTTCATCCCAAGAATGTATACCAACGCCCTTGCTGCACTTGCGCTCTTCGGCAGTCTTGCCAGCGCCATGCCCGCAGTTAATATGGATCCCCGTCAAGCCAAGGCCTGCTTCATTGTTGGCAACGAGCAGCTCCCTGCCGAGACCAGCACAGTAGTCAACCAGATCCAAAGCAGCGTCACGTGCAACAACAATGTCAAAACCATTGACAACGTACCGGACGTGACGTCTGGCGGGCAAACTTTTTCGAAAATCAATTTTGCCGGCTCTGGCAAAACGCCACTGGCTTTTGCTCTGGACCTCTTCACGACGGCCGAGCCCCTCGCCGAGTCCAATCTCGACGCCTTCAAAGACGCGCTGAATGTCTATCTCGCCACGGAAGCGGCGCTGCGTAGCACAGGCAGCAAACAGGTTGCCTTGATCAAGGCGCCCAAGTTCTTCCTCGAAATGCAAGTTTCGAGAATCGAGACGGCGCGCGGACAGCCGCCGACGGACCCGGGCCAGCAGGTTGACCACTTGAAGGATAAGGTTGCTACGAATGCCGGGACGGCGGATAAGGCTTTTTTGGATCAGGTGAATAAGTTGGCGGCCCAGTTGCAGTAGTGGTGAAATGAGGATGGGTGAGGGAGATGGATGGATGGATGAAATATATACCCCAAGGTGAAAAGGGAAAGGACAGATAGTTAATCTATACGCGTTCTGTGTAGGTGGAAAGTGCTCTTTTTACAGTGATGATGGGCTGTGGCCAGCATGACCGCACTTTGGGCCTTGTCTGGGTCGACTTGTGTCGTTTGGACATATTTCGTAGTGATGAGCTTCTGTTGCAAAAGGATGATATTAATTACCTTAGCTCGTTAGGCATCACAACAACAATCAAGAACAGCAGTTCTGCTTCTCAAATTGCATGTCTCTTTTTTCGTTGTTTGTAAATGTCAGAAAAAATGGTATGAGGTGTTGTTAGGGATTCACGACATCATTATGCATGATTGAGATCTTAGGAATACATAGATACGTTTGACTAACACGAATTTAGATAGAAAATACACCCTTCGCTGGGTATATACTGGCTAATCATAACATCGAAGTCCGCCATGATACGTCAAATCTACGTGTATTTGATGTATACGCACCATATGTCAGATGTTCGCCGGGCGTTTATCTGGGATCCTCTATCCTACTTGCTGATTCTCCCATACACACTAACTGGGCCTTTCACATCTGTAGAAACATAACACAAGGATATGATCTGAGTGAAATCTTCTATATTCTTTTGAGATTCTCGAGCTCTTTTGATTCAGTCTTTTCAAGTTTATCTCCCTTGGTCCGACCGTTCAGTATCGCTTGAATAAACTCTACCTTATTTCCTTTACAAAGTGAATCAATAATATTGTATGAGAGCATTCAAGTGCAACATGTACAGCGCAGTGTTGCCTATGCTTGGTATGGGGTATAGTCTGGTTATGTTGTGGAAAAAATAAAACCTATGAGTCGCAGGAAGTACATAAATTTTCCTATCAAGAGAACTAGAACCAACGCTGACATGTGAATGTTGAAAAGATCATGACCCGATCACTTCAATATCTTCGCCCATCAATGTCATGTCAGCAAGTTCCGCATAGTGAAGCCTGGAGCGGGGCAATGGGTACGTGCACGCAACTGGCATACGTCATCCTCTACCGCGCCTCACTTACTCGTCAACAACCCTCCAGCCGCAAAGATACCCTGTCCTTATAGCAACTTCTCTAAAGCAAATCTCCAACATCTCAGTCCCTCAAACCACCTTTGAACCACACACTCATCGCAAAAATGGCCTCGAATAACACCGACAACCCATGGCAGGACCAGCCCAGTCAGCAGCAAAGCTACCAGAGCCATAACCCATACCAAGCCCATCAAAATCAGTCCCAAAATCCATATCCTCAACAGCCGCCACCAAATCCGCTAGGCCAACACCCTCCTCAGACACAGGACACATCTCCATGGAGCCAAGAGACCAGCCAGAACCCATATTACAGCTCCCATACGCAGGCTCAGCCTCAAGATACTTCCCAGCAATCGTACTATCAACAAGACACTCCACAGCAGCCCTATCAAGGCCAGCCATCCCATACTGGTCAAGAGGACGTCCCGCCTGGTCTACCGCCCCGCCGCACAGCCACAGAAATGGCGCTTCCTACTGGGCAAGAACGCTCTCACCAGATTGAGGTCATGCAAAGCTATGAAGCAGCCGGAAGAAAGGATGATGACGACGAGAACGTTGAGATCCTCCAGCGCGAGTTTCCAAAGATCGACGGAAGCCTTATTGCGGCCATTTACGGTGACAGCAAGAGTCTAAGTGCAACTAGAGAGATGCTACATGCATTGGAGTAAGTTGGAGCGGATCCGGGGAAGTCGGAGTAAGAGTGGAGTGAAACTTAGCGGACCAACATGGATTGGGGGCTCGTGCGGGTAAATTTTCCTGTTCGTACAGAGTTGCCATGTAGTCTAAGTCATCGAGACCCTCTGAGGTTTCTGTTCCAGTGGAAACTAATATCCGCAATTATGGAGACCCCAGGCGCCCCATAGTATCGCAACTCAATCGCATGTGAAGGCCCACAAAAATTGCTTCTTGGGTTGAGCTTAGTTTTGACAGCCTTTCTTCATCTCGTCTGCTTGAAACTTCACTCAGCACCCCGGTCCCCTAAACACATAGGATTCGTTGACCCAATGTCCGATTCTTCTACGATTTCCAAGGGCACTTTTGCAGAGGTTAGATACCACAGATTGAATACGAGATAAACCTGAGTCAGACGTAGAAGCTCTCAAGTCCATCATGATCAGCGACCAATGTGACACCTGCGGGCGCATTGCCGACGAACTTACCTTACTCCGAAAACGGCATTCCCGATCTGGCAACCCCGCACGATGCCCAGTCTGCCAATACACCATGATTGGCTTTTTCGCTGAGAACCCATGGTATCTCCTCTCCACAAGACCGTGTTCCACGGCAGCTTCTCCGCATTCCCCACATTTTCCCCGGACCTTCTCCGTCCTGCTATCACGTTGGCCTAAGGTGTTGGTGCATTAGACTCGTATAGGAAGTACCGGTGCATATCAGTATGGGATTGCGAATATAAAGAGGAGGTGGTTTTGATCCACATGTTCCAACAATCTTCTACAGTATTCTGTAGATCCCGTCTATTTTTCCTACGACAGGGGCTTGTAGACATTCATCATGGGTTTCACAGAACTGAGGGGCAGAAGCCTCATCGCCGTCATCCTTCTGACGTCTGGTCTAGACTTTCTTCTCTTTGGATGTAAGTTCTCCTCCTCTTACTCGTACGTCCAGAGGTTCGAAGCCTGACGTTCTATCAAGATGACCAAGGACTCTTTGGCGGTATCCTTGGTGGCCAACGCTTCAAAGATACCCTTGGTAATCCAAACCCAACAATGACTGGGTTAGTAACGGCCATCTATGATATTGGATGCGCACTTGGGGCTGTTGTCGCTTTCGTCTATGGTGAGAAGATAGGACGCAAGCGCTCGATTATGGTCGCCAATCTCATTGTCGTGATTGGAGCCGCTATACAAACAGCTAGCTTTGAGTATTGGTTCGTACAGCTTTTCGAAAAGCGTACAAGAGACATATGCTGACAATACATCACTACCTAAAGGCAGATGTTCGTCGCTCGTATCATCGGCGGCATCGGTGTTGGGCTCTCGACGGTTGCGGTGCCCATTTTGCAGTCCGAGACACTGCCTGCGCGCAACCGTGGCGCACTGCTGGTCGTCCAATCTGCCCTCATCATCATTGGCGTTGCGATTGCTTCTTGGCTATGTTTTGCAACCTTGTATGCGAAGAGCTCGTTGCAATGGCGCTTCCCTGTCGCTTGCCAGATTCTATTCTCCCTTATGGTTCTGGCGCTTTGCCCATTCCTCTGTGAGACACCACGATGGCTGGCATCTCGTGGCCAAATTGACGAGGTAGTTTTAGTCAACTTACAAAAGTGAGAGTCCTTGCTAATACTGCGAACAGGCTAAATATACTATCAGTCGATTGCTGGATAAGCCGCTCGATGACGAGGAAGTGCAGGGCCAGCTACAAGAAATCCTTGATGCGATTGAAGCTGAGAGCGGCGAAGAAGAGCCTACCTGGGGCGAAGTCTTCAGCAATGCCACAAAGACCCGGAACCTGCACCGTGTTGTTCTTGGAATGGGACCCTACATGATGAACCAGTGGTCCGGTATCAATGTAAGTCTTCATGACCCTTGACTCTCATCCTAGGTTTTGACATCTATCTAGGCTCTCTGCTACTACCTTGCCTACATCCTACAAGAGTATTTGAACTACTCGCCTAGCATGTCGCTCATCCTAGCCTCGGTCGCATTCACCCAATACGCTGTTTTCTCTTGGCCCCCATACTTTTACATTGATAAGATTGGCCGACGATGGTCGGTGATTGGATCATCTACTGGTTGCGCAGTTTGCATGGCCATCATCGCTGGCTGTCTCTCCAAGAACAGCTACTCCGCTGCTGCAGCCGCAGTTGCGTTTATCTTCCTATACTTGGATTGTTTTACACTTGGCATTTTGCCCGTGTCCTGGTCCTACTCTGCTGAAATCCAACCGCTCCGCGTTCGCAACAAAGCCACAGCTGTGGGTGTCTTCTCGCACTGGCTGTCCAACTTTGTTGTTGTAATGGTCACACCCATCGGTCTTGACAACATCAAAGGCCACTACTTCTGGGTCTGGGCTGCTGTTTGTGCCTCTTTCGTGCCTCTCACGTACATCTTTGGTGTAGAGACATCTGGAAGGACGCTAGAACAGATTGATACCATGTTCTATGAAAGGCCGAGGCTTTGCATGGGTTTGAACAAGGAGAACAGACAGGTAATCAAAACTAGCAAGTTGGATGAGGAGCAGAGGTACAGGGAGTTTGCGCACATTAGCGAGAAGAAAGGGGCGGTCATGGCTGAAAGAGTGAGCCAGAGTGAGTAGAGATGATTATCCGCATGCGCATGCGCAATCAACACGTATGACACATTGGCACGATGACCATGATTTGTACCAGTATGAAGGTAGACGAATATTCCAATAATGATTCCATTCTCTGTAAATCATAACAAGTTCCATAGCAATTTCATTAAAACCTCCACAGCTCCGCGATTTACCTAAAACCTATCTGCTCATACTAGGGTTCACCCTGAATTTTGTATACATGCGTAAGCGCCTTGATAGCCCATGCCGTAGAAACACCACGATTCCCAATCCTCTTCTTAGTCCTAGCATATGCACAGGCCCAACCAATCTCCCAACCGCCATCGCACTCTTGTAGCTCTTTGAGGTACTCGACGTCCGGCTGGACCCACACGTCAAGCTTTTGACACGCCAGCACACGTGCCGCGACGGCAAAAGAATCATCCTGACGTCCGACGCGCTCGCGAAGAGCGGCAGCCATTGGCTCCCGAAGGCATTGAATCTCAGGCTGATCTGGATTTGCATGGATGAGGCAGGACATGAAGTAGAGAAAGGGTTCAGCGGAGTTGTACACGGCTGTTCCGTCGATGTAGCCGCGATGAAGCAGTATGTCTCGGATATAGTCAAGTTCAGGCTTGACTTCTGCGCCGCGATTGTAGTGGTAGAAGGCACGAATGACATTGACTATGACAAAGGGGCATACGCGCGGCCTCTCTTTGTCAAAGTATATCATGATGAGATTGTCTTTGTCATGTCGGGTTGCGGCCATTCGGTCTAGAATTGCATTGGCAGAGGCGGCTGATGGCGAGAATGCGAGCAAAGCCAGTGCTGTATCGTCAAGGTCGTCGGGCACTAGTCCTTGGTCATTAACACGTTTCACTTGGATGAATTGTACGTTTGATGCTGCTTACATGTTTTTGTTGTGCCTACTGGAGTACCGTTAAAGTAGTTCCATGTTCTGGCCTCAGTGGAGGCCCGCTCAATGTCGGCTTTGATCTCAGTTTCTGAGGCGTCGGGGGAAGACAAGTTGAGTAGCGACATGTCTTGGAGCTCGTAATGAATGAGAAACTGGGAAAAGCTGTCGGAGAATTCTGGGCCGTTTTCTATCTGTGAAGTATGTTTACGTGCATTTGCGATCATGTACTCCTGTGCTCGGGCTACGGGATCGAGGAGCATGTTTCGCAGCTGGCGAATGAGAGAGGCTGATGATTTGAACACGATGCCCTGAATTCCAAGAGAACGTGCCGCAGTGATGTTGAGGATTTTATCATCGACGAAGATGGCTGAAGATGGGTTGCTTACGCCGATCTTCTCGAGAACATGTTTGTAAAAGTTCAGTTCAGGCTTAGCCATACCCGCTTCACATGACGTGAACTCGCCATCGAATAGGCTCCAGTCAGACAATATGCTTTTGAGGTGAACAAAGTCGTGTTTGGAGATGTTGCTCATAGCATAGATCTTGAGGCTCCCACCCATCTCTTTTTTCAGCTTTGCAATCTCATCAATAATCTCTTGGTCCACGCGCAGCGTCTTGCGGCATTGCGACAATGCCTTCTTGATTAAGTTTGGGTCTAGGGAAAGGTCTTTTCCTATCCTTGTTAGAGCTTCATCCTCGCTAATCTGGCCGCGGTCAAGCTCAGTCCATGTAGTACTAAGAAGGACTGCCTGGAATTCTTGACGAGATAGTGCGGTCAAGCCGCGAGCAGAGTAGTGGAAGAGCACATCGCCGAGATCGAGGATGAGTGTGCGTTGTTTTGGTTGCTCGATTCCATTGCTATTGATCCTCTCGTTTGCCAGCTGAAGGGTGTTGCGGCCCATCGCTGTCTTCTTGATAGATGGCTTTCCTAAAAAAAAGTAGCAGGTAGGTAAATACTGAGTAGGTAATTAAGTAGTAAGACAAAAAAGATCTCAGAATCATCTTCTTGTATCAGACTTGAGGACAGTCATTCTACCAATACTCCTTGAGATGCGCTTATTATTGATTACAATTCTTTTCAGCTGTTACTAATTCGACAAATGTGGTGCAACATTTCGCGCCCTTTTACAAAAGAAGCAGCATACAGGGATCCTGGTAGAAGCAACGAATACCAGATTAATCATCTTTCTATATTCAAATACCTGCAGACCATACTGCTGTTTGAAAGCCATCATTACCATCTTGTTTTGCAGATTTTCCGCAAAGCTCTACTGTTTTCTGCTGTCAATCTATTGATCTTCGAAGTTGGTTTTCAGGGTATTTCTTTGGGGTAATCCCTCTACTATTTCCTTCAAGGGAAGGTTGCCATTTAGGGCACAAGTCTTTTAGCAGTATGACCTCCAGGGCGCCACCAAAACACGATATTCCTTTCTAGGTTATTAACTGGCTCCTTTCAATTTGTGCTATAACCCTACGGGGCTATGCCAGAATAGCATCTGTCTCGAGTGACTGTTCAGAGCCATCGATAACAGGGTTTGGAGACGCTAGCTTCAAATTTTGGCGCTTAAGATTGTTCGTAGAACGGTGATTAGGTGATGCAGTGGATTACTGAGCAGGTGAAGACTTTAGTCAGCGTCTGTTAACCCTTGCTTTGCTTGAAGTAGATAGACAGAATTCAGGCGCTTCATTATCCAAAACCAGACTAGTTGTTCGCAGTCCCTTGTGATGTCGCACGTTTCCCGTTGTTTTCTACCAGCTGGAATCACACTAAATACATGGGGAGGGGACACGGCGGCTCCCACTTGAAATGATTTTCCTCTCGAATACGTTCGCGGCCCAAAAATATTTGACTAAAAGTAGTGGAAAGAAACTGCCGTCTGAGGATTTAATAGAAGTAGCAGATATCTGAAGGTCCTCGAACACTGAGTTTGCCAGGATTGGAAGTGAGTGCACCGTGTAAAACGATGAAGACAGGTGGATCTCGGCTTCTGGGATGTCCCACTAGTGACATCAGTTCGGCAGTCGTTGGAGGGGCTTACTAGGCGCAGCGGCCCAAGCCACTTTAACCCCACCAAGCTGTCCCTGGTCGCGTCCCGCTTCCCGCTTCCAGCTGGACCTGTGGCTTCAACCTACATCACGAGCAACCACCACGCCCCACGCACACCAAACCACAAAGAAAACAGTACTACTGACTTGCATCCAAACACTAAAGGATGGCGCCTTCGGTTTCGTTAGTTGTATGGTCTCACAGTACCCATGAATCACCAGAAAGCTAATGCGGGGCAGGCTAAGCTGAAGATACAGCTCAAGCTGTCGATATCGCGACTGCGTATGGTACAGCAAAAGGACAGCGCAAAAGTCAAGCAACAGAGGAGAGAAATGGCGCAACTCATTGAGGTATGGGAGTTTGCCTACGTTCTGTTGCTCTCGGAGCGAATTGCCGCGCAAGGCAACCGCGCGCACCATCACCACCTACTAACCAGATCCCCTTGATAGGCTGGCAAAGTACAATCTGCTCGGATACGCGTAGAAAACATCATTCGCACCGACATCACCACCGAACTGCATGAGATCCTCGAACTCTACTGCGAACTATTACTCGCGCGCTCCCAACTCCTCGAATCCCAAGTCTCCTCTTCAAACACTACCGCTTCCGCCTCTTCGTCAACGTTACTTGATCCCGCACTAGAAGAAGCCGTCCGCAGTATAATATATGCCGCACCACGGACCGAGATAAAGGAATTGCAAACTGTGCGAGCGCTATTGGTGGAAAAGTTTGGCAAGGATGTTGCCATAGCTAGCATGGAGGGCGAAGGTGTTGCGGAGAGAGTAATTAAGAAGCTGAGGGTTGAAACACCCAAGGAGGAGCTAGTTGAGGCCTATATGACCGAGATTGCCAGATTCTACGGCGTACCATACGGCACATCTAAGAGCGACGATGAGGTCGACGACGATGACGACGAGCCCTCAGGCGGTGTAGCAGAGAAGGCCGAGCTCGAAGATCCCTTGCTTGCCGACGATGCTGATCCCAGCACCAGCAAGAAAGCGGAGGAGAGGGAGGCCCTCGCAAAAGCTACAACACCAAAGAAACTCGGCCCGCAGAGTCCACTGCGGGTCGTGCCTCCAAGCCCTAGTACCGACAACGTGGCACCGAGGCTAAAGCTACCGGGCACTGCAGCCGCCAAGATCGCGAAGAGCGAGGCGACTGCGAAGAAGCCGGCTAAGAAGGAAGATGGGCTGGGGAAGATACCAGACGTTGATGAGCTCTCGAGACGGTTTGCTGAGCTCAAGAGGTGAGACGCAGCGAAGGAGTTCGCATTTGGTCACATAGTATGGATGGAACACGCTGGATAACGTGATTCCAGATCTCTCGAGAATCATGTCATTCTGACGAGGGGCATCTAATGAACAGTTCACAAACTCAATGCGTCAAAGTCTATGAAATCTTCTCCTTGTATCCATTCATTAAAAGGTATCTTGCTTGCTCGCTTCGCTAATCGGTAAACGCTCATTCTATCATCGATTTCACTCCTCACAAGGCCTGAATGCTTTTGAAGAAGCCATTCGCCATCAACTTCTCATTCCCTTTGAGCAACTCCCTCATTCTCTCCACCTGCTGCTTCTTGGTCAATCCCTTACTCTCTACCTCCTTTTTCCATTCTACCAGCACCTCTTTGAGCATGCGACTTCCATCTTCGACATCCTCTTTGCTTGCCTGCACAAATCCCTCTTCGTGCTTGCCAGAGAAATCCTCGAGCTCGTCTGCCTTGCGCTTCGCCATGTTAATGACCTTTTGCGGGAAGCGAACCAGTTCAGCAACGTGGATACCAAAGGATTGGTCTGAAAAGCCGGGCTCAACCTTGTAGAGAAGCGTGACTTCACGTTTCTTCTGAACAGCTGCTGCGTTATCCATGTTCACGTCTCCGTCTTCGTCGGCAGCGTTGGCACTGCTGCCTTCAGAAATGTGAGCTACGACGTGGAGATTCTGCACCTGGGGGTACGTGTCCACAAGCGCAGTCAATTCGTGGAAATGCGTCGCAAACAGGGCAAAAGCGCCAATCTCCTTGATAATGTACTCTGAGATTGCCCACGCCAGGCCAAATCCGTCGTACGTGCTTGTTCCACGACCCAGCTCATCAATGATGATGAGGGACTCCTTCGTGGCTGATTTCAGGATATTCGCTGTCTCCAGCATTTCGGCCATGAATGTAGACACGCCCTTGATTTGGCTGTCGCTGGCGCCGACACGCGCAAGTATACAGTCGAAAATTGTGAGCTCAGCTTCTGAGCAAGGGACAAAGCAGCCGATCTGCGCCATCAGGGCGATCACACCAATCTGGCGGATGTAGGTGGATTTACCGCCCATATTGGGACCTGTGATGATGAGAAATTCGCTCTTGTTGCGAACTAGAGAGACGTCATTCGTTATGAAGGATATGTCGTCTTGCATTTCCATGCACGGGTGCCGCGCTTCTTTGAGAACGGTGTCGCCAGTGCCTCGTGGGTGCATGGTTGGTCGTGTGTAAGCGGTTGGTGCGTGAACGGAGACATGTGCAAAAGCGACAATGACATCGAGATGTGCAAGGACAGCGGCAAGCTTCTCAATGACAGGGACGTAGGACGAGGCCACGGAGACGACCTCGTTGACTAGACCCGCTTGTGTGCGATTGTAGTTTTCGGATAACTGGTCAAACTCCCTGCGCTTTTCTTGCAAGGTATTAGTAGTGAAGTAGACACCGTTCTTCTGCGTTGATATCTCTTGGTACTGCTTCTTCCCTCGAATACAACTTGCTTCGTTACGAGTCAAGCGGAAGCACCAGCCATTGACCTTGTGATTTTCGAGGAAAAGCTTCTTCTCCGTATCTTGGTTGAGGTCGTCGCCCACACGCATGTGCTCAGACTCCATATCGCGCTTGAGCTTATCTAAGCGCTTGCGGATGGTCTTGAGCGATTCGTCAAACTCGGGCTTGATGATGAACTCGTGGTTGTCAAGAGCGTCCAAATCAACTGTCGTCTCTACCATGTCTTGAAGGCCTGCGAACGCTACAGTGCATTCACGGATCTTGCCCGTATACTCTGCATCAAGCGGCTCCTTGTATTGCTCATCAATGACAGCCTCAAGAGAGCTGAGGAAGCCTGGTAGTCTGATGACGACTTGATATGCCCGTACTACATCTTCCAGGTTTGCTGCCTTGCGTTGGAACTTCTTTGCTAGCCGATATAGGTCGGGTATTGAGCGAAGGTGCTCTTCTTGCATGGTTTGCCTCAATTCGGTATCGTTGACAAAAGCTTCGACGAGCTGCTGTCGTCGCTCAATTTCGCTAATGTTCATCAACGGCTGCTTGAGCCACTGAGCTAGTAGTCGACTACCGGTTGGTGTTTTGCAGTGATTAAGTAAACCATACAAACTCATGTTCTTGGCACCGTCTCGTGGTCCAGGCATAAGATTCAGTGCTTTGAGCGCCGCCGCATCAAGCTTCATGTACTGCGATAGGTCATGTTGATAGAGCTGATATTGCCCAAAGTTCGACGAGTCAGACATAACACCCAGGTACCGAATTAGGCAAGCGGCTGAGCCCATGGCCAATTTCAAGTCGGTCAATGGTAGTGAGCCAGCAGCGCGGTCATCCTTGAGCAACCGCGGCAAATCCTGCTCGATGTCTTTTGTGCCAAAGTCTGCCGATGCACGCTCTGCTACTGCACATCCACAGTTGTCGGCGATGGTCCGGAGCTTGCTGAGCTCGACATCCTTCTTTGATGCGTCGAGTTGTATCAGGCACTCCTTGACGCCCAGCTGAATGAGTAATGACTCAAAATTTGAGTAGAGGTCGTTGTCGAGGAACTCTGTAACGCCCAGCTCCCGTACACTTGCATCGGCGAAGCAGACGCCCACATTCCGTGCTTCGGACGCTTTGGCCGATACCTTGACCGCCAAGATTATAGGAGCATTCTCAATATGTCCACCCAGCTCGTCTTCAAGGTCTTGCAGGTTGCCAGGTGAGGCCTGTTTGACCACCTTCCAGTCCATACGTTTGCCCGTTGACTGCCATATCTCAATGCGTTTACTGAGTCGAAAAAGAGCGTCGCGGAGGAAATTGCGGAAGACGGTAATGGTCATTGTGACGGACTCGAGCCCTGGTTCTCGTCCCAGCTTGCGAATCACGGCTGTGGTTTTGTACACCTAACGCAGTATTAGTCGACCAACCATAATTATTGACGCCATGTACGGACTTACTGTGTTCGCAATGAACTTTGCATCCTCGCCGTGCGCGCTGTAGTAGTCGCCGCGGTCGAATATGCGTACTGTCTCATTGTCCTTCTCATCTAGATTACGGAAGAATTTGCAGAAACCCGACTCGTCCTCCTCCTTGATCTCTGGTCGAGACGCCATTTTGAAATATGCAATGAAAGACTACGACAATGTTGGGCGCGCAGGAGACGGGAGGTTGACAAAAGTGGAGTTGATGATGATTGGACACGCTCTCCGTTAATTGATTGAGACGCGTCGACGCGTCGCCTCACGCTAGCTTATCGATAAGTAAGATACGGCATGGATGGCCACTGCCTTACGACTCGTTACAGTCTGAATAGGCCAAGACGGAATCCGTCTCCCAAATTCTCTTCTTACTCCTGGCTTAGAGTCATGAGTGCCTGCATTCCCACTGACCACGTTCGATGTCTTGTACGCTCCTGAAACTATAGTAGGATCCTGCCACGGCGCAACACAATCCATTCTGGCTCAACTAGTAGTGTCAAGACCTTTCACCAACTAACCTCTCGCCATGTACCCCGAGACCAAGACCTAATCATCCCATACAGCTTCAACAATTGCCAAATTCGAGCCTGAAGGATGATACATATCACGGAACTTGAACCTTACATCCGCTTCTTCGATCAGTGCCTTCCATTCGTCTAGGCTACGGTCTTTGGCGTTGCCGACTTCTAACATGGTCAAATCGATACCTCTGGACCACTGATTAGCACCATGGCTACTTATGAATGGATGGGCTGAGTATACCTAAGTTTTCGCTCGAGATCGTTAGGAAGCGTGCCAGGAGGAGGCATGACTGTGTCCACAATCAAGAGCCGCGCGCCATTCTTCAAGGCGGGTATCAGTGCCCTCAGGGCCTTGAAACAGTACTTATCAGACCAGTTGTGTAAAGTCCATCGATAGTAATAAACATCAGCACCTTTGACTGGCTGCTCCTCGAAAAAGTTGTGTGCCATGAATTTCACATTCAGCCCTTCTTCCTCTTTCGAGTTTGCAATGACTTCTGGCAAATCTTGCACTATCAGATGAAGATTGGGAAATTTACGAGCTAGAGCAAAGGCTGCATCGCCATGAGAGCCGCCCATGTCAACAACAGTACCCGGCGCTACTGAATCCCATGGATATCCGTCCGTTAAGTGGCGAAACGAAAAACCCTCGCCGGTGGTGAAGAAGCTCATTCCTTCTCCAAAACGACGGGCTCGCTCAGGATCACTGGCCAAGGCTGCGTAAAAAGACAACTCGGTTCCGTGGCTTAGCGAGAATCCCTAACAGTCGTTTAGTCTTGTACTCACGTGGCTTGTGGGTGGCACATACAGTCTGGTTTGGCTCAGCAGCCTCAGGCCACTTTTCCAAAGCTTCCACGAGCTTTTCGGCCGCTGGCCACATCTCATCAACGTTTGCTGCAACCCAGCCTGCTGCGCGTGTATCCTCTGCAAGCTGCCTCGAAGCTGCAGAGTGTGCTATAACTCCAGGACGGGGCTCTCGGAATATGCGATATGCCATGCCCATGCGAAGGATGCGTGTAGTGGCTCCTTCATCTACATCGATGCTCGCCGCGAGATCTTTAAATGTCATCTCACCATCCACTGGCACCTTATGAGCAATGTTATAGCGAGAGATGAGTTTGAGATGCGCCAAAAGGTTGTGCTAGACACTGGTCAGTATGGAGCTGCTTTAGGCCTTTGTTCTAGCAGCAAACCTGATGGTTGAAGATGAGCTCCCTTGGGCCTTGGAGAAGGTCGTTAAGCTCCTGACTTGCCCGAAGAACGGCAACACGCGATTCTTCTACATTAGAAGGCAAGCCCAGATCAACAGGACCATCCGCATCGAAAGATGGTTGCGGCAGATTGTTTTTAGTAAGAAACTTATCAACCTGCGCAGTGTGATGTGCGATAGCGGCTGCCAATTCGGCTATACGACTTGGTGAAGACATGACGGCGTGGCAACTTCAAGCTCGAACGATACGTCCCTTTGCTATACCTTTTATGCTACATTTATCAGAGACAAGGCGCGTATTTCTAATCCAGTGATAGGCTATAATCTTTCGTTCCGTGATCAGTCGTACGTCGTACTGCAGGGTCTATGCGAGCCCCAATTTAACAGGGGTTTGATGCGTTGTAAGCCATATCTAGTTTTACCAGCTTTCACGAAACCTAAAGTGGCATGAGACATTGATGAAAACGATTAGGCAAACATATAGTGAGACCAGTCGACATGGGTGGCGTTGGTGGCGTAGAGCTGGGTGGGGGCCGGACAACTATTTTCGTAATTTCCAAAGGAGCAAACCCGATGATTTCTCCACTGTTATCACTGAGCTGTCCTTGTTAGTCGGCTGTGACTAAGCAGATGACATTTTCGTCCTGCCGAGTGAGAGACGTGGGGAAGATCTGTAAATGGCAAGACTGGTGTTTGTGAGATTGCGGGGCTATCTAGGTGCGGAGTGAGTCCAGATTGGCTGACCAGGTCGCCTGGTTAGCCTCTCCGGCTGTTTGGATGCCAACAGAGTAACTGCCAACAACGACTGTATCTTGTTGTTTGGTTTCTGATTCTCCATGGGGTCAATGTGAGCAAAAAAGCCTTTAAGTCTTTAAGCCCATTCGTAGGGAATGAACAGCCGCATCTGTGAAAGAAAAGATGACTTTCCGACTTGAAATGCGCCTGCTCACAGAAAAGCACATCTTCGAAGAACCGAACTTTGAATCATTCACCCTCATTTTTTGTTCCTGTATATCTCACGCATTCGTTACAATAGGGTTGAGAGAAGGCGAAGTACGAACTTGCACATCTCTACTTGCTGTCATATCATGTGCAGTGGAGGGTCTTGGTGTGGGCGTCACATCTGAAAGAAAGTAGAGGTGCACATAAAAATCGCAGGTTCACATCTAGGTAAACACTTGAGTTTCAACGCTTGAGATGAGACACTGAGCCAGGGGAATGTAGTTGACTTGGGCAAATAAGGTTTCAGTGGAGTCCCTTTTAATGATGTTCACCTGAGCTAGGTCTATGATATTATGAAAAAGAATGGATGCTAGTTCTCCCTTTTGCGTGGCCTTAATTCAGGTCAGGTTGAATTAGCCAAGTGGGCATCCATCGAAATACAGCCTTCGAGACTGTTGTGTTTTAATGCTAGGATCAGGCGCCGTGTGTCTACCATCGTTGCAACCACGACAAGGTGTGCAATATTAGCCGTTGTTGAATACATACCTGAAATCATGTTCTCTATTCGTCTTACATCAATGAATAACCGCGGTGATTGTCTAGCATCGTCAAAGCAGTATGCGAAGTAAGTAGAGGTACCGGAAGTGCAGTTTTACAACTTCTGGTATCGTTTTAATTATGTATCTTAAATCTGTGTTGGGAGCCCATACTCAGTTTCCGTCATGGTTTGAGACTTTCAGACACAATAAAGGAGTGATCGTAACAATAACGCTGAATTGTATTTTAACGCGGCTGATTGTTGTAAGTAGGTGAGTAATATGTGAGATGCGGGACTAATTGATCGATAAAGGCCCGGTATGTGCAATGCCGTTGAAGAGACAGCTCTTCGGTGAGCCTCTCGAGCGATTTCTACGCTTGTAATCTTCGTTATAACCAAGAACAAGCCCTTCTAAAGTGATAGTGCGAGACATGACATAACACACTAGGCGATCCGGAGGTTTCAGATCCGTATGTTCGACATGTTCAACACGTAACAAAGTTCAATAGTGTGAGTTAAAGATAGATCCAGCCAAGAATTTTTTGTCAGCTAGCTAATAAAATTGCCAGAGTAGAGTGCATGCGAACAGGGATTGGTCTATGCCAGCATGCCACGATATTGATTCTTGTTTTAACAATATTAAGTGGAAAGAAATAAGTATTAGATTCAATAACAACGATCGATCCAAAGCATTTATAAGCTTTACAGGCCTCTAGAAGCTCCCCAGCTCTCTGCAGTCTACACAGATACTCGCATATTATACCAGAGCCTAGATGTCTCACAACCCTCTAAACTCGATGGCGAATCCTTCAGTATGTTTCTACTGGCGACAAAAAGTTATCAGTCCAACAGCCGCCAAGCCCTCATCTGGACACTAACATACATAGCCTGTGAATCCAACCCCCACCCTCTACCCTCCACCCCCAGCTAAAAAAAAATCCACAGAAGCCTGGGAACACAGCAAAAAGATGAAGCCCGACGTGGGGGTCGAACCCACAACCTTGAGATAACCAATCGAGTCTTGTTAGGACGTGAAAGCTAAGAGTCTCACGCTCTACCGATTGAGCTAGCCGGGCTTGTTGTTGTTTGATGGAAGAATTCGTGCTTGCTAATAATATATCGCAAATCAAAACATTTGCTGGTAATAGCTGCGTTTTCTGAACGTCTGACTGTATCTTGCTACTCGTTCTGCGGTAACAAGGAAAATTTCGTATGGCTGAGTGGGGCCGGCGGCGATGGTTCGGCGAACGTCATTCCGAGGAGACCACTTCAAGTCCCAACCACATGTAACTCGATTGGTACCAGATCCCTTTCTCTGAAGCGTATCGATGGATCTGTAAGAGTTTCTGACGAAGGTGAAGTGGCTAAGGCAAGATGATAGGGATTGGAATGACCCGAGTATCACACAACCACATTACCTGATGGTTTCTCTGAGTGTGTCGTGCGCTCGGTGAATCGAGCATAGAACACTAACAGCGAGGTAAGAGCGGGGCCCATTTTCAGCCAATGTACTTCCGTTCTCGCAGTAGCTGTCAGGCGGTTTTTGACAGCAGCGAATGACCAAAGGTCAGCCATAGGTTGAATGTGTATGACGTCTTCAGGGAAATGCAATGATGAAGAGCATAATAGCAGATAATGCCTCAAAAAATAGGCCGTTGTTCTCATTGCTGACATTCAGTATGTTATTCATGTGGAAGGACACCTTACACCTGTCCACTACTAATGGCGTATACCACCGCACGGACCCTATCGCATCCTCGACAGTCTTTCAAAGCGCGATCGTTGAGATGTTCAGATAAGCTTTTCGATAGCCGTCTCAGCCGTCCCTTTGCCCTGAATATCCCGGATGAATTTTGCACGCAACGCGAATAGTTTGAGCTAGCAGGGATGCGGCCATAGCCTTGCCGTCCTTATCGGGGATCTGGGAGTCTCACTGGTCAAAGAGAGGAGTGAAACATGCGCTTCAAGTGCATTGAAGATATAAGTCGTTACATCATATACTCGTATATACATTAAAATGAAGAAATTGCGAAATGCAAGCCTGACCACAGCGCACCAAACCCTCATCTCAGACGCAACATAGGAAGACAACATCTTGAACGCCTCGCCATGATGGGTATAAAGCGTTCGGATTTGCAAATAAGCTTCCCAAGCTATTCCTCTAGACGCCCTCATCGATAAACCACCTCCTCCCTGACCAACGACCGCGGCGGGCCTGGTGGCGGTGGTGCTGGCAGGCTTAACCGCTTGGTTTCCACCAGTACCTCCTTCAGATCCGGTTCGCGCTCTAGTTCCGAGGCCTCATGATAAGTGCCCACATGCTTGACCAGGCTCTCCACATTCCGACAGATCGCATCCACGTCCTGGCCTTTGTTACAGATCGTACAAGCATACTCACCGTCTGGCGTATGGCACTGGATAACAAACCGCTGTCCGAGACGGAACTCGCGTGTATCAAGCAGCTCGGTTTCATAGCCAGTGGTTTTGTCGATGACGGTGATGGGCGTGCGTTTCCCAATCATCCAAAAGTCTTCACTGGTGACGTCGAGTTGGATACCACAAGCAGGACATATGCAGCTGCCTCCTGGAGCAAAACTGGCTGCCAAAGGCTTTCCTTGCATGTACTGGAGATCGCGAGCATATTGGCAGAAGAGCTGCTCAGGGCCCTCTGCGACGGTGGTGGGAGCGCGTTGTGGAGGTGGGAGAGAGCGCGAGGGCGACGCAGATCGATGGGAGCCATTGCTGACCTGTGAACCTCCCAAGCGTTGTTGGGCCTGCCGGAGAGCTTCTAGGGAGCCTTCGCGAGCTTCGTTCGAGGCAGTAATGAGCTTCGTCATGTCCGCGCGAGTAAGTTGGCGATCGTTGTAAAGAGCGTCCTGGAGGACACTTATGACGGTCTGTTGCAGAGCTATGATTTGCGCTTGGAGCTGGTTCTCCACGATTGCTACTTTGGCGTCAGCATTAAACCTCCTGTCTTCGATACAAGGTACTAACCATCGCCCTGTGCGAACCGGCTGCCTATTCTGCCATAGCCTTGATCGTACATTCTCTGAACCATCATCATGTCCCTCTCAAAGTTATTGCCTACATCGTCCCTCCCTCTTCCGCTCCGCAAGCGGTCGATCTCTTCTTGTCTTCTATCTGCGTTTTGCTGAGCTTCCTCAAATTGCCTTTTTAGCTCTTTAATCTCGCCATCCTGCTTATTGTCGCGTTGTTTCTGTCGGTGCTGAGCACGTCTGTCGGCAATGCGCTCCCAAAGGCCTAGAGACGCTGTAAAAGTACCAACGAGGGTAGAGGCTAGCGTAGCTACAATGAAGGTTTTCTAAGGGTGGCAAGTCAGCATTGACCGCGTGACTGCGTATCACCAGTATATACCTTGAGCCTTTTCTCCTCTATCCACGATGCATAGTTCATTCTTGCGGTAGCTCGGCTAAGCTGTGATTCCCCTCACAAGTCGCTCCAGAATACGAATCAAAGGAAAAGCAGACGAGAATGCGAATAGCAGGTTTGAAAGAGTAGATCAGCAGCGCGCCAACTCACACCTCGAATACTCTATTTGCTTTTTTTAGCGCATTCAAACAAACTTTCTAAAAGAGCAAATGAGAAAAGGGAACGAAGAAGGAGGGTGCGGAAATTAAAGCCATCCTCCTTCTCCGGCACAATGACGCACGCGGTGGTTCCGCCCGACCTGTAACGCGTGAGTCGCGTCCCAACCCTAAGATCAGCCGTGCATAAGAATCGAGGGCACCTGATTGCACGATACGTCGGGTGGGCATTAGGGCATGGACGCAGTTGACTGACCGCCCCTCTTAGGATACGACCGACGGAGCCGCGCCAGCGTCGTGAAGGCAGTATGCGCTGTGACGTAATGTTGCAAGCCCCGCTGGCTTGAGACCAGAGCATGGGAAATAAGCACCGAGAAGTGGAATGGCATGCTTGCGCGCCACCTATCATAGCAATTTGGCGTAACCGCCTTACCGTCTGGAAATACACTATGCAGTGCCTGCTTATAATACAGATAGACCCGAGCCGATCAGGTCCGTTTCTGAACGAGAGTAAGCCGCTGGGGTGACGCGGCATGTGTATGATGCCGGAAGTCTTTGGTCTGCTTACCTGGGGTCGTTGGGCACAGGCAAAAGACAGTACAAAACTACCAATCAGAGCGGGGGTTGTCAGGTTCGTTGGGCAACGTCGCGTGGGAGAATGTATACATCATGTGATATCGTTGTACAACAAATGAAGCCGGAATCTTAGGTTATACACCTCTTCATAAGTGCAGTAGAAATGACGCATGAGCCAATCACCAGCTACATGATTTTTCTCGTCGACAAGGTTGCACTGAGGGGAGGCATTTACTTGATTTGCTCCATCTATGTGCTTTAGCCGACAGCGGTTCATTGCGGCATGTCGGCCGCACCCACCAATTGACTGTTTCAGTAGCCGATTTCCTCAACAGAAACTACAAGCGTCATGTTTGTCGATTAATAGAATTCTTAGATGAGTTTCATGGTTAATGGGTAGTATGTCACGTGAGGGCACAATGCATACATGGACAAAAGTACCAAATCAATCCGCGACAACTTTTGAGTTGTCATATTGATACATAGACTTATATCCTGCGATACTGTTCCACTGTATTTGAGTAATGGAAGAGAGAGAATAGAGTTCAACCCCATGACCGTTTCTCGGGGTTGGCCTCATATCTTGGTGAGGACCAGAGGTTGTAGTTGCTCTTGCGGTTCTTTCACAGCAATCAACTTGTGGTACTTGAAAACATGACCGATTCCGTCTCTCGAAGTCTTGAAAACTGGGAGGTTAGTCAAAATGGGTCATTTGCGCGCATCGCCCTTATCGTCCGACCCTGACTTGCAATACAATGAATCCACTGCTAAAAAGGTTCCACAGAGGAAGACAGTACCTATTTAATACCTCCTGGCAACCATATCAATCGACAACATACAGGTATGGAGAATTTCTGACCATTTGAACTAACGAATAATGGCTGATTTTTTCGAAAGCACTGTTTAGTATATCCCAACATGCTTGGATAAACTATCAATTTCTATTTATCCATCTTTATAAGCACAAACAGTACTAGTTGCATTGCATCATTTCGTCTTTGAGGCTAGTTCACAGAGCACTTCTAATTGTACAAAAGTCTGAAGGCCGCGACCATTCTCGCTGAACTTGGACTACTCTTGTTACACGAATGCTGTTCCGAGGACACAACACGGAAACCTCGCCATGATTTTCAATTTTCCACGCTCCTTTGGCAGCTACTGCAGTTCCGAAACAAAGAAAATGTGATGCTATTAGAAGCTCCATATATCGGTGTTTCGGTCTTGTTTGTAGCAACGGTTTTGAGAAACTCCCCTTTTTAAGAATTGACTCCAGCACTGCTAGTGAAGCGGCAACCATACCTAAATGCAGCTTCAGGAACTTACAGATTGAGTACACAGCATAATCATCAAACGGAACAGCGTTGAGATGTCTAACTATACACGCAATTTCTGCAAGAATGTCAAGGGAAGGAACGGCTATCAGTGAGAGGCGGGTAGACGGGGTAGAGCTGACTTGTCGAGACATGCATGAGCTTGGGAAGTTAGCGCTATCCTATCTTGTCTGTTTTTTGCTGAGTGCACAAAACTCAAGAAGTGGCTTCTCACCGTTCCATAGGAATACTACGTATTTTCGATGGTTTGCTCGCCCTCATCAATCGCAATGTCCTCGCTTCTTCCAGTCCAACTTGGTAAACAATATCACCCCCTGGTCCATCACTTGCCAGGCGACCCCAACTCGATGAGTCAGTTCGATACTATTGACCCTGCTTCGCCAAAACTGGTCATGCTCTGCATATCTGCATTCTGGCCGTCGAGCTAGACATGATTGCATACTGAGACTACTTACCACAATCTTATTCTATCCCATATAAAGTTGGAAGCTCAATTCGTGAAACAACATATTTCTTCTGCATTTTCGATTACCATAATATATTCCCGTATTCACAATTAGGTAGCTCTGCCGAACAAGACAGACCCCTACGATGAAGGTTACCACAACTCTCAGTCTTGCCTTGACCAGCAGCACCAATGCAAAGTTCATAGAGAATGGTCTTCCCACAATTGAGAACATGAATATCTTGGCATTTACATAGCAAAGAACGGCCTTTCAAAGTCCGGGATTTATACATTAGATAAGGTGTCGATTCGCAGGTAGTGGTGAGTAGGTACCAGAGTCAGAAGACACAACGTTACTAACATCAACGCAGGGCAACACTGTCTGGCAAGGTGAGAATAGTCTTCACAGACGCTATCAATTGTCCTCACAAACTCTCCGCAAAGGCACCATCTTCCGTCGCACCTGCAGCAAAGAGCCGTTAAGACAATTTGGTGGTGACCCACATACTCACCATCCACGGCACCGGCACCTTTCCCTACAGCAACTGGGCAAAAGACCCCAAAGAGCGGCCCTTTCCTCGACGGCAGCGGCAACCAGCATGCCTAGCGACGGCACATACATTCCCAGGTCGGGATACTTCCTGTATCCCCTGGGGCCGGCATCTCGGAGGGCCCTGCTTCATGCACCTCAAGCCAGGTACAGGCGGCGGACGTGTGTGACTTCTCGAGCCCATTCCAAGAGTCAAGTGCGCTTTTTGCAAACAGTGCCCTTGCATATGTCTGCTCGAACTCTTCTAACTATCACACCCTATTTTCCAAAACTGGCTTCAAGCTCAACAAAATCCCTCTACAATCTACACTCCAGCTCCCCAGGAGGGTGCCGGCGTACCCAAGAAAACCCACAGGAGCCGAACGGCCTAGACTACAACAACCTACGGCTGTCTCCGAGCGCGACATATATCGCTGCAAGCAGCCCCAACGCCCATGTCCGCCGCCGAGGTACGAGGCCGGGCTGATCCAAAAGAAAAACTGAACCCAGACATTCGCCTTCATTCCCGGACCTCGTACCAGATGCAGCAGCCCTTCGCCTCGGACGCCGCATCGGGCGTGCCCTACAAACACACTCCCCGAAAGGGTCAACCTACACGATTTGACAGACGACACGCAGCCTCCGGTTTCCACAATAGCTCACCAGCGCCCACCCCAGCCTCCTACGCCATGCTCGATTCGCGCATGAGGCGGGACGTGAGGCATAAATCTTCGATCTCCAGGAATCCCCCACCGCGACCTAAAAAAGGCGCTGGCGGCGGGGAACGCCAGGGCCAGCCGATGCGAATGCGAGGGGGACGCTATGCTACGGCTGGACGATCGCGTGCGCTGAGTATAGTATAGTATGGGGGCCCGTATATGTGGGGTATCCGAATCCGAATGTGAACTATTGGCGAGGCAAAGCGTACGCTGGGTGAGTCCGTTTCTGTCATCTCTACACTACGCTTGAAGAGAGACAAAAGGGTAAAAAAAGAGGGTGGTGGAATACGGTAGAACGGAGTTGCTTTTTGTTCCCCAAAACGTTTCTTTCAATATATATAAGTATGGGTATGGTGGAAAGAATGCTTTGCCCTACATGGCCACTGCAACGTCAGATCAGCATTGGAGGGATAAGTTAGTTTGGCCCGGAATCATGTAGGTCCCCCCTTTGGTTACCACCTATCTACTGCGTCTAGACCTTTCCAGGCCGAAGGTTCCTACAGATAGTGGGCAATTGATACAATGTCGTCATGAAGTGTTACACTGGTACCGTAGACATTCTTATCTAGCGAAACGACGGCGAAACGACGGGGTTCTCAAGGCCAATTAACGTGGCATATGCGTCCCTAGGCTCACTTGTCTAGGAGCGTCTAGAAGCAGTGACACGTCCATGCTTCGCCCTATCGTTCCCGCATGTCTTGGCTCAGTCTGTGTAAGATAAGCTCATGTAAGCGCAGTCGAGTGAAGACGAATGAGAATCAGGAAGACAGAAAGGGTATCATGCGGGGAGGAGAAGAGAGTAGCAGACGTGGGATTGAAGAGAAACCTCATTACGGTAGAAACAATCAGACATTTGCTCCAAGTATACTCAACGTACACTGAACAAATACAACAATACACAGCGAACCAGGAAAAGACTGTTGAACAAGACGAAGCAAGCGATGTATTCCGTCGACGGCAACCAGCAGACTAGCTGTGGGTACCCAATAGATACCCATCCGGTGCACCGTCAACGTGTCAACTCAGCTATGGAACAGGAGATATAAAAAAACAAGAACAATAGAAACAGCAAAAAGAAAAAAAAACATGAAAACGCTACGTAGCTCATAGATTTTTCCATCAGGCCATCCGATCATCACCGTCATGAAAGCGTCATAGCTTTCCTCCTCCCCTCCCTTTGTCTGCCAGCACATCGGCTCTGCTTACTTTTTTCTCCTCTCTGCCAAAGGAAAAAAGAAAAACCCTCCGACATCTGCCACGTAGAGCCAGCCACACAACGACAGGGGAAAGGGCATTACATCCACCAGCAAATAAACGAAGAAGAAAAAAGCCCGAAAAGCCTCCGCGAGGAGCAGGTATAGTGCGAAGCCGAAGGGAAGAAAGAGGAAGAAAACAAAAAGAAAACAAAAACCAAGTGGAGAAGGGTGCGTGCTGAGAAACATTCCAGAACAAACAAACAAGCAAAGAAAGACAGGTACGAACGCTACCAGATTAGCAATGTGGAAAGAAAAGCAAAGAAGAAGCAACCGCACGGTTGAAGTCCCATCCCTGAATGGTGCGACGTTTCTCGCGCGCATGTGACGGTGTTGTGCGTGAGCGTTCCGATCTAGCAACCAATATTATTGTGACATACCGAGTCGTAGGAGAACGCAGGCAAAAACACGCAAGCATGAAACGCGAGTTGGGGGAATCAAAACCAATTTTTGGAAATGCGAACCAAACAACCGATCAAAAAACTTTTCCGTTGAACAAGTTTGGCTCCTAAGAAGCCAGCGCTGTTTTATCCAAAGCTTTTGTTTCAACCTGCTTGCGACCCGCTTTGCGGGCTAAAAAAGAAAAGAGAAAAGAGAAGGAGAGAGAACCGAACAGAGACTTTTGCGCGACGATGGAAAAGCAAGCAAGAAACCAGTCAGCGTGGGTCCAGGCCAGGTGAAGACCGAGAGTCGTCGTACGCAGGCGTACGCAGCAAGGCAAGACTGCTCAAGGGTCGGGGTGACTTATTCGTTGTAATAGGAGGCGGTGTTGGCGCGCTGACGCAAAGGTCGCTGGCCGCCGCTCCGTTCCACACGAGTCTCCCGTATGACTTGGCTGTCACGCCTCCTGCGCGTGGTGCGTGCACTGCCCTCAGTCATCTCTTCGGCCTGTCTCCGAGGCTGTCGTGGAACCAATGCCTTTCTGTCGTCTGCATTGCTGCCCCTGTCACTGTTGTGGTAGACGGTTTCGCGGCCTCCGCTGATGACCAGATCAGCCATGCCATTCTCGGCTGGGATCATTCGCAGGGTGCGACCCTCCATGTCGCCGTTGAATTGCAAGCTGAGTGGGGCGTTGGCATCAACTCGGAGACGAATCTCGTTGTTTTCGTTGGTGATGGCAGTACGATTGCTTCGACTCTTCTCGCTGCCGGAGGAGCCGGAGTGCGAAGGCATAGAGATTGTTCTTGAATGGCGGGCGGCATTGTGAATAGGGTCGTTCAGAGGCTCACGAGCACCACGGCGAGCACTAATGTACTCTTCGGCCTCGTTCTCGATGCGCTTGGTCTTGCGCTCAAGGACGCGTTCCTTGCCTTTGCCAGTGCCCGCGTCAGTTGGGCGGCGGCGGCGGGGGGCCTGAGGCGGAGGAGGTACTGGTGCCTCTGGTAGAAATTGCTCATCTTCGGATTCTTCGGATTCAGAGTCGTCGCTGTCAAATTCCGGTGGCTCTCGATAGTATTGTTTGGAGTTTCGGTTCATACGTTTCCGCTCAGCAATCTCAGCCTGCTCAGCCTGGTATCGTGCTTCCTCGGCTCGTTTGGCCTCTCGGGCCAGAGCTCGAGCCTTTTTCATAGCAGCTTCAGCTCGCCTGTCGTCGGGATGATATACCTGCTCATAGACTTGGCCCGAGCGGCGTCGTTCAGACTTGATAGTTTTGGCCACAACCATCTGACCACGATGGTCAGGGTAGTCGGACTGCACCTGGCGCGAAGGAGCCGCTGGTCGACTGACCGACGCCCGACGCGAAGGCTCTTCACTGGTCCTTGAAGCACGCTTCCGGCGAGGTTCATCAATGACAAGGGACTGAGGCTGGGATTGGGACAGAGACATGCGGCGAGCAAGACGCTCGTCGACTACTTGGGTGGTGTTGGCGTGGCGCATGGGTGGCCGCTGCTGTTTCTTGCTCGTCGACTTTGACTTTGTGCGCTCCAGTTTTGTTGGTGCTGGAGGTGGCATGAGTGCACGCTGGTTGCGTGGGTCGTTGGGATCAGGCTGGCCGTAATACTCGTCCTCGTCCTCGGATGAGCCAGTCTCGGATTCACTCTCGCTCTCGTAGGCCTGGTCCTGGAGTTGCAATGGCTGTGGGAACCTGGCCTGGATAGCGCTCTGGGGCTGATTGTACCTCGCCGAGTACTGCTGGTCACGAGGGAATTGGGTAATAACTGGAGCTGGCCCGTTGCGAGCAGTGTTGAACGATGTGCGAGGAGCCATGTTGGGCCGTTGGGCGCCATCGTAGGGTGGAGGCGTGTGGGTGTAATAGGGCGCTGGGTAACCCTGAGGGGCACCATAGGGAGGCATGCCGCCAGCATGGTACTGGGGCATGTTTCGCCATGCAGCAGAGTTGGAGAGGGGCGGGCCATGCTCTTGGGGCGGGCTGGGGTAAGGGGCAGGCATGCTGCCCGGGGCCCAGTACTGGGGCTCGCCGCTGTAGCTCATGGGGCGCGGACGAGAGGCTGAAGGGCGGCGCGGGGCTTTGGCAGGCTGGATGATGGCAGCCTCTTGCCTGTAAGAAGGGGGTCGGCGGGCCTGGGTGGGCGAAGGCGGGGAGGGGTAGTATGTGGCCGGATCAGAACGCATGGAGCGTGTGTCGGCAGAGAGACGGTCGACGTCGCGTGCCGACTGGGTAGGCTTGATGCCAGGCCTAGCAAGGCGTGCAGGTATGGCGTTGGGTCCGCACGTAGTACACGTGGGATCGGTGCATTCGGGCTCGACCCTGCTGTCACGACGGGTGCGTTCTGGGCGGGAGTCCTGGGGGCGGGAGTCCTGGGTGACGGTGGGCCTGCGTTGCTTGACGACAGGCTTGGATGACGACTGCGAGGTGGTGCGCGACGACAGCTTGGGTCGGGACGGGTCCGACTGGGTGAGGCGTCTGGTCTTGGTGGTGGGCGGCGGCGGGGGTTGCTGTGTGGGCTGTGGTGGTGGTGGAGGAGGTGCCTGTGGATGGGCAGCAACGGCAGGAGCAGGAGCAGGAGGCGAGGGGGCGGCCGGCGGGCTGCGCTGGGACGAAGCACTTTGAGCAGAATTAGTGCTGCTCACGGTGGCGGCGGTGTAGCTGCTGTACCCTGAGTCGGAGCGAAGGTCCTGCGCGGGCGGCTTTTCTTTATTCAAGTCCGAGGCCTGGGAGCGCTTGGTGGAGACGTTAGCAGCACTGGGCGAGGGGCGGCCCTGGAACTCGACGTGGCCTTGGTCGCTCTGGTCGGAATCGTAGTCCTCGCAGGTGGGCTGCAGATCCTGTGCGCTCGCCATGTCGGCAGCAGCGGCGGCGGTAGCAGCAGCAGTGGCAGCGTGGAGGAAGGGAAATTTTTGGAGAGAAGTTGGGCAGCGCGCGGGACAGGCTAGAGAAGCAAGGAGGAGTCGGCAAAATATCTAGCGGCACCAGGGCTGGCTATCGATAGCAGCAGCGTCGCGGGGCGATCCTGGACAATTCAGACGCGGCGTGGAGAGGGCATTGCCAGCGTGGGCTGTGGGATGGAGGAGGCCGGGTCACGACCAGTGCGAGACATGTGGATGGGGTGGGCGTGGAGAGTAGAGGCAGGGTGGTGGGCGAGGAGAAAAAAGGGAAGACGGCGACGGGGGCAGGGCGCAGCGGACGGGGGGCAGAGGATATGCGAGACAGCGCTGGTGCAGAGTATGACGGGCACGCCTGTTGGTGTGCAGCAGACGGAAGAGTGGCAGAATGACAGGCAGGCAGGCTGGCAGGCGGGCGGGCTGGCAGGCATGCAGACGCACTCGGGCTTCGACGCTGGAAACTTTTCCCCGCCCGCCCGTAAAATTTCAAAACGGCGTGGTACTCTATGTGCCCTATGCCATGGCTCCAATGCGGTTGGGCGCGCACCAGCTGCGCGTCGGTGCCCAGTCGCTCGCGCATGCTGGTGGCGAGCTGCTGCACCCACGCCCGTCTTTTGATTGATGCGTTGCATGCATGCACGCCTCCAGCCGCCCTGCCTCGTTGCCCGTCCGACGTGCTCAGCCATGACGATGCCGTGTCGACACACATGCTGGTATTACACACGCATACACACACGCATGCACACACGGCCGGCCGAGGCCGAGGCCGTCGAGGCGGTTGTTGTCGTCGTTGTCGACGACATGTTCGTCTTCCACGACTACTACACATCTCCCGCCTAGTAGCGCCATTGGCTGCTTCAGATGCGCAACATGCGCGCGAGCTGAAACCGGGATTGCCCGGCCGTGGCCATGCGAGCCGTTCGCTGCTGAGACGCCCTTTCACCGCTCCCACGCCCGCACACCACTCGAAGCGTCACAATGCTCCAGCACCTCTCGAGCACAACGTTGAACGGCGCCGCACCCACGGTCTGTCGGCCTGCTGATCATGCCTTTCTCGTCTCGTCTCGTCTCGTCTCTTCCCGCCCAGCCCTCGCCCAACCCGGCCCCCGTCCATCACCTCTATCTGTCGTCTGCTCTCTGTCCTGTCCAGCTGCCGTGCGGTGAACGGTTGCAGGGCGGCATTTCCTAGCTCCATGGCAATCTTTTTTTCTATGCTATTTTTTTTTCCTTCTTTTCTCTTGCTTCTTTCTGCCGCCCATTTCACGTCATTGAGCCTCGTCTCTGCGTCCGGTTTGATTGCAGCTAGCCTCTTTGCTCCTGGCTCGGCCACGTCAATCGTCTCTTCCATGCAGGAACAACAAAGCACTCTCGGTACCATGGGCCCTTCATTAACCTCGCCCACGACGCCGTGCCAGACAGGTGTCCTCTGCCCGTCTCGAGCATTCCGTGTCCGGTGTCGAGTCTGGCTGCGCCCTGTCTCGCTGAACCACGCAAACCATACCACGGTTGCCCGTCTGCCCCCTGTCCCCCACTAGCGCGCTTGCACGCCAGACAGCCTATCGGTGTAACCTCTACGACGAATCACCCCGGGCGCACTTTCCATCACGCGGCTCGTTAAGCGTTGCTTACTTAGCCTAGTCTACACTACCCCACCAGCCTTCCGGTGAACAGATGCACCACCTCGTCTTGCCCATATCCCAACAAAGCCTCGCCACCATTGCGCGGATTGCAAACCACCCCTCTTCCATCCCATCTTCACCCTCGACACCCCATTCTGCTCCGTTTCCCCAGTGCCGCTTCCCCGGCCGGCCGTTGACGCGTTCGCTGGCGGTTGCCACGCGCTCTTTTCCATGCCATGATCACAATGGGAAATGGTCGCACCTGCTATTGCAAACATGTCCCGTATCGGCTACTCCTGTTACCTAGTCGGCTTGGCATCTTGTTCATCCTCTTGCTGTGATCCCACGTAGCGCAGTCGCCTGGCCATTGGCAGGCGGCCGCTCGCCAATGCTCCTACACCATCAGACATTCTCTCGCCTTGACTGAACTGCCCCACTCTCACATGACTACTTTGCACTGACGTCGGATAACAGACTGTTTGTGCCACCAGCAGAGCAATGGGGTAGTCAAGATTGCCCCGAGACAGCACCATCTCTGCCTTCGTCATTGACAGTCTGCAAATGCTATATCGGCCGATATTGGGCCATGATGCCACCACTGTGACACTATCATGTGCCTCGAGGCGGCCAAGACGGCTTCCCTAAGCGCAGTCTTCACAGACGCGACAGTTCCCGGTTACCCGGATGGCATGCCACCCAAAGCCACTGAAGTAGGAAACGCTCGACTTGGGTTTCGAAATATTCGCCAATTCCACTTCCGTAGCCACCATCTCAACTACGCATTCCTAGCCGTTGGGCTAGCGCGGGATGGGTGGAGGAACACGTGGGACATTCGCTAAGCTAAGCTCCGCCCACCACCACCTATCCTCCACTTTCCCACAGCCCAAAAAGTAATCGTGTTTGGAAAAATTTCAAACACTGTTCATTTCACCGCGCTATCCAGGTTCAGCGGCCTTTGTGCGATTCCTCTCTACACTACGGTCCGCTCATGTCGCCAAGTGTGACTCACATCTATCCACCAGGTCACTCTTGTCTCAGCATTCGCTCCCTTCGCTGCCCAAAGGCATCCCGATTGGGCTGCTGCTCACACGCTTGCGGCTCATGGCTGCCCTACAGACCCACCTTTTGGCCTCGTCTGCTATGCATTTGCGGCTCGGATACCCAAGCGACCCACCCGGGCGGCTATTGTGAGCGAAATTCGACTTTTTCCTCAGCTCTTACACGTCCCCGCGATAAGGACACCAAGACGTAGCCTCAACACGCCCAGGATGATACAAGATCCAATCCGCGAATCGGCATGCCACGACACTGTCTTGAGTCCATGTGCGACCGAGTCTTTGACTTCCTAGCCCTTGATTGCCCGAGGCGCATGACATACTACAGAGGTCATTGAGTCATTCTGCCCACCCATGTACTAGCCCTCTATCTATCCCGCGGCCTGTACTAGCTTGGCATTTGGGCTCTCCGTAGTACCACTCCATGGGGATACCCTAGTGGCGTTCTTGCAAAGCAGCCACGCGCCATCCTGGGGACACGCCAGCCTTGTCTTGAGAGTCATGGTATACACTGCCGCTCAGCCCTGTGACGTGCTTGATACAGGCCTTGACCCTCGCTAAGCTTTTTCTTCTTAACCTCTTGGAGCGGATATTTCCGGCTGCTGCTCGCATGCCCTGTGTCACACGCCATGTTCTTCATCTGCAGGAACCGTTGCCTTGATATCTACTTTGCCAAGGCCAGGCATTGAATCGTTTGTTCTCATTTTTAGGATCAATGTCAGGTGACTTGTTTTGGTGTTTTGTTCACGGATGTGGTGTTCGAGTAGGTGATACACTCCTGCTGTAGTATGCTGTGCTCGTCAATGAGTAGTAGTACAAGGAAATATTAACAGCCAGCAGTATACATAAAGAGTTTACATTCCCGTTAACTGTGATTGCTCATTCATGACAACATTCACGAGAGAGGTCATTGGAATGGCAAGAATGAATGTCTGTTGACCAATATATACAGCCAGAAGAAGAAGAATATATACCATGCAAAACGCAGCACCCCTCGATGTGCTTCACCCTCTCTATACTCCATATACACATAGTCCACATCCTCCAAACCCACACATCTATACACTCTTCAACTCAAAGCTCTTGACCGTCACCGCACCTCCCAGCTTCTCCGTCGCAAAGTTGAAAACACCATACCGGTATCCCGTAAAGAACTGCCACGTATTGGCCATGCTAAACGCCGGACCCAGCTGCTTAAACGACTGGCCATCGGTACTATACCAAAATGTCGTCTGCCTGGCCGTATTCGTTCCAAACGCCGGCGTGATATCCGCCTGGACACGCAGCCACAGATCAGTGGTGCCAGCCGGCAGCGCAGGACCTGTAGCAGCTACGCTGCCAGTCGACTGGGTGCTCCAGTCGGAGTTGAGCGCGAGGCCGTTGACCATGACAAGGGAAGCCGTAGAGCCGGACTTGTGCACGCCAATGTACGCGGCTGTGTCGCGGAAGAGGACGGCGCCGGCGCGGTCGCCGCTGGACATGCTGCTGATGTCGATGCGGAAGGTGCCGCTGGACTTGGGGCCCAGGATGCGGTGTGTGAGCGTGTTGCGCGCGCCGTACAGGTCGTTTGTGACGGTTGCCGTCGAGAGCTTGAGGCCGCCGGTGCTGCCGCCAAGGAGGCTCCACTTGGTCGTGTCTGGGTTGTGGTTCCATTCCCAGGCTGGGCTGAGCGAGGAGCCCGTGAAGCTGTCGAGGCCCGTCGGCGGGGGAACTGTTTTGCTGGTGGTTACGGGCGAGGGGTACGATTGGCCCCAGGCGTTGTTTACCTTGACGACTTCGGGCCAGCCGTCGCTGGTCCAGCTTAGGGGTGCCATGACGGGGATGCGCCCGCCGGGGTACGAGTCCATGAAGGCGACATAGTACCATTTTCCGTCTTTGGTGTCGACGACGCCGCCCTGGTGGCTACGCCCGGCGTTGGAAAGAGGGCCGTTGATGCTGCTGACGAGGAGACGTGCTTCGTAGGGGCCGAAGGGGCTCTTGGATCGCAGCACCCATTCGTCGGTTGCGGGCTTCGTAGAGAAAATGAAGTAGTAGCCGTTGATCTTGTACATGCGGGAGCCCTCGAGGGTCTGGCCATTCGGGTCTTTGTACACTTGTTGGTCCTTGACTTCGGCAGTGCCGTCCTTGTTGAGCTGGGCTACCCGGATCGCCGGGTTGCCGTACACGACGTACATGGTGTCGTCATCATCGATGAAGATGCCGTTGTCGTAGTAGCACTTGGGGATCGTGCCGGCCGCAGTCCAGTTCCAGCTTGATACTTCGCCGTTGTTGGCGGCCGCGTTTTGGCCGGGCGCGGTCCAAATGTACGTCTGGCCTGTTGACTGGACGCAGCCCATCCATATGAACTTGTCGCTCGACTTGCGGTACCGCAGCGAACTCGCCCAGATGCCCTTGACGTAGGCGCGAGTCGTCGGGTTCGGGAGGTTGTATTGGTTGCCGAAATTCAGGGTTGGCACGCTGTGAGATACTGGAGTCCAGTTGACGAGATCATACGATTTGAGAATCGGCGCTCCGGGTGAAAAGGCAAATGTTGACGACGAGTAGTAGTACACATCTCCAATGCGGAGCACGTCCAAGTCAGGGTAGTCTTCCCATAGGATGGGGTTGTTGTAGGTTGCGGCGCGGCTCGAGAGCGCAGCTCCCAACGACGTACCCAGAAAGAGAGAAAACGCGGATATCTTGGAAACGCGCATGGTGTCTGATGGAATTGAAAAAAAAAAGAATGACAGTCACTCGTTTGACAAGTCCTCCAGGGGACCTGCCGTTGGCTTTATCATGAGGGGGCCGGCTACCTGGTAATTGCACACCACCGCTTTGGTAAATTTCTCCACATGGCACTAAATCTATAATTCCCGAGAGAAACAGAGCAAAAAGCACGGGGTAGACGCCACTCCACGTATAGGATTGAGGGACCCGTCTCTACACGCGCTTGGTCATTGGTGCAGCACGGGTTACAATTTCTCCGAACTAGATGAATTAGTGCCGAGCAGATCGCTAAAGTGTTCATTACCGGTGGCTATGTACAAGCATCATTTGTACCATGGGGCCATGCCGATCTGACGTCTGCGAGAGGCCGTGATGCGGGGTTCAAATAAGAGTTTCGAAGAAATGGGATACGGGGTCTGGAATGCTCGCACGGATGTTTGCCGCCAATCATATCTTGGCTTCGTGTCACTCGCATCGCGCTGCTCTCCTATTACGGCGATGCAAATTTCATGTTTCATCGGCTTTCTAGTTTCAAACACGCCTCCGATCGCTAGGCTTGCACTGCACTCGTTGCCGCTAGTACAGGGAGGCGTTTGTGGCCCAGCGGGAAGAATTCGTCGAGGCGTTCTGTTGTTGGAGACTGCCGGGTTTGCCTTCATTTCATTAGCTTCATGCATATATATATATATTCGTGTCGTGAACATGATATACCTTGCACGGACAAATGCGCAATTATTATGCAACTAGTTCTTCCGATTGACCTTAATTACACATAGAAACCCCGGATGCTGGTGCACTGATCTGAGAATACAAGCTTTACCAAGACATATAGACATCTGGCATTAGACCTGGTGTAAGCGGGCTGACATTTCGGCTGACGTCGAACTATCCCTTGGATAGTAGCAGAACCCAATTTGGTGATCATTGTTGTCAGGACAGTCAGCAGTTTCAGAAGCACGTCAATCGGGAGAGAGAAAATGTTTTCTCTGCAAAAGTGGTGTTTCAAGCGAGTGGGAATACGAAAGGAGAAGTTTTGGTCGAATTTGGAGCACTAGGAGAAATGGGAGATATGAGGACCATGTCTGCTAGTCTTCCATCACATCCGACATCGTGCCCCTTCTCGTGAGACTCGCGTCATGTACGATAACGAGCGATTAGAAACGGTCCGAGTGGTCATGACAGAGAAGGGTCGAAGTCGCGGTGTCATCTCGCTACAATCCCATCAACTAGGCTAGACTAGAGAATCAGTGGACTAGTTGCGGGTGGCTGAAACAAAGAAGAAAAAAGCTCAATATGCTAGAACCTTATGCATTGTCCATGGTTAGTTCTATTCCGAACGGAGCTGCATGTGTGAGTATTTGCCCATCATGCGCCGCATATCTAAGCCTGTGGAAGAACCTTCTTCAACACCTCTACTAGTCCCTTGATCTCTTCTTCAGTATTGTAGTGTACCATGCTGACTCTGGTAACGTAGCCATCAGTGTCCAGCTCGAGGACCTCGTCACATAATCTCTTTGAGTAAAAGTGTCCCCATCTGAATCCGTAATTACTCTGAGCCTCAGCCTCAGCCACAATCTGCTTACTGCTCATGCCTTTGACCACGAACGAGATTGTTGGAACCCTGACTTTTTTATCTGCCGATGTCGAACCCAGGACTGTGATGTCGGAACGCGAGTTCAGAAATTCGAGAAGAATGGCTTGCAGCTTTCCTTCATGTTCTGCAATGGCAGGAAAGGCGCCTGAGAGATACGCAGTGACTTGGGGGATAGACTGAACACATTCGTAGTTTGAGCCAGCAAAACCAATCTTGTCCTCGAGAGTCTTGGTGGGGTTGAAATAGTGTGACATGGGCTGCATGTGCTGCTGGGCTTCGTTGCTCGCGTAAAGCGCAGCGATGTGAGGGCCATAGACCTAGAGGCTCTTAGTTAGTGTTTCTTACAAGGAGATTCAAATGAATCAATGGCGACACACCTTATACCAGCTGAACGCGTAAAAGTCCACTCCAAAATCCTTTACGTCAATTGCGCGGTGTGGTGCGTAGCTTACACCATCCACGCAAAACAAAGCACCAACTTCGTGCACTGCAGCAGCAATGGACTTGATGTCATGTATCGTACCCAGGATGTTGCTCACGTGCGTGCAAGCAACAAACTTGACCTTGTCGCTCAGGAGCGGCTTCAGATTCGCCGCTGTGAGCTGCAGTCCGTCTTCCTTACCAGAAACCCACCACTTCACGGTAAGGCCAAGACGCTCAGCCATAAAAAGCCACGGCTTTACGTTGGTTTCGTGCTCCATCTTGGATAGGATGATTTCCGACCCCGCTGGGATTTTCAATGAGGCACCAAGGTTCATAAAGAGCTGTGTGGTCGACGCCCCGAGAACTTTAGATTGTTAGAATGTGCGGAGATGTGAATATTTCGAAACAATGCACCTATCTCATCGCGGCCGGCATTCATGTACTTTGCAGCAGCCTGGTAGCCTTGCTCGTACTTGGTGTTGGACTGCGAGCCGGTATGGTACGAAGCGCCAAGCTGCACATTGGTCTTGCTCAGATACTGTGATATGCTTCATAGCACTTAGATAACGTGCTTTTCCAAGGTATGTAGTATGCTCACGAATCAATCACATCTCCGAGCGTCTGGCTGCCTCCGGCATTGTCTAGGAAAACCTGGTCTTCCCCCAGTGCTGGGAAGCGCTGGCGTGCTTTGGAAATGTCGAACGTCATTGTGGAGGGGCAAGGCGATACAGTATAGAAATGAAGGTAGAGACGGAAAAGACGGGTTATCAGGGAGGTTGATTGCTAGAAATGCAATCGAGGTATATCTATGCTAGCCGTACGCCCTATGGAGATGGTGCGGGGCTTTTCTCGATGTAGCAGGTGCTTTGGTATGCGCTGACGCCACTGCCCCACGTAGCTTGAAAGAATCCACGATATCTTCCAAACCAAGACGTGCAACCGAGTATTTAATTTTGAACCCAGATAGCGTGAAGCATGCAGTATGATATGAATTGTATTCGTGAATTGTTTGGATAGTGAGAATGATGTTTAAACCCCGACATGATCATCACCCATTGGGAAATACGGTAGAGGTGAAGAAAGAGAGGCTGGCTTAATCTTTCCTCATTCAATTCTTGAAACTTTATCTGATAGGAAGTCATTCAATTCTTGGTTACGCTGTCAAACGTATACGGGTATGGTAGGGCTAGTGTTGGGTTTGGTATGGTAAATATATTTTCGCGAATTTATAGCCTATTAACATGATTAGTTAGCGGATAATAAGGAAGAGGGAGATTCAAAAGCTCTGAAGTCGAACATGGTTTTTACCATTGTTAATATTACTTGAGCAATTTGGATAACCAGAGTAAAGTTATGGCATACCTCTCTCCACGTACAGATGTCTTCTCAATGCAACAACGAACATCCAACATCGTGTTATAAAGCCAAAAATTAACAAATGAATTTTCTGAGGCAGAAGATATTCATGAGCTCAGTATTGCGCCAAGGCAAAGAATTAGCCGCAGCCCCAGGCGGACTTTTTGCTAATTAGAAAGTGTTGTAAGAGCTGAACGAGGACATGAATATACACATCATCAACTGAAAGAAGGCTTAAGCTCGGGCATATACTTTCCGCGCACATAGGGTTCCCGCGCACCCCACCACAACGCGTTGCCTCACTTACAACGCCTATACTGTCAACACCACAATACTAAAATGGATCCTAAAGAGCTTGCTATACAACGTGCTATCGCAGATCTTAATTCAGGTGTTTTTACAAGTCGACGTAAGGCTGCTAAGTGGTACGGCATTTCTGAATCCACGATACGCGGTCGGCAGCAAGGTCAACAACCACACGCAACAGCTCATCAACAACAGCAGCGATTGACGCCAGAACAAGAGACCTTTCTAGTAGATTGGATACTTGATGAAGACTCACGCGCACAGCCTCCGTCCCATCCACGCGTACGAGAAATGGCTACTCGAATCCTACACATGAACGGTGACTACGAGCCACTTGGGCAACTTTGGGTACCCCATTTCATCGCTCGCAACCCACGCGTCGTATCGATAGTCGGCCGAAAGATCGAGAGCGCGCGTACTACTGGCGCCAACTATGAGACTGTTAAAGCCTTTCTTGAGCTGTTTGAACGTACGCGGATAGAGCTAGGCATACAGTATGAAGATATATGGAATATGGAAGAGACTGGAGTTGCGCTAGGGGCATGTACGAACGCTAGAGTGCTTGCAAGCTCTTCAAAGAAGAAAGCTTACGTCAAGTCTCCAGAGGATCGTGAGTGGGTATCAATCATCGAGACTGTCTCAGCCACCGGCGCCAAGCTCCAGTGTCTAGTTATCTTTAAAGGCAAGCATCTTCAAACTACGTGGTTTCCAGCTACTAGTACGCCAGAATGGCTTTACACTACCTCAGAGAATGGGTGGACGTCGAATTTGATTGGATCTGAGTGGCTACAGCGGATCTTTATACCAAATACTACGCCTGCTAGTGGTGGGTATCGACTACTTCTTCTTGACGGTCATGGCTCTCACACGCCTATTGACTTCATGTGGCTCTGTAAGACGAACAAGATTCAGCTACTATATCTCCCAGCACACGCTTCCCACTTGCTACAGCCGCTAGATCTAGCTCCGTTCTCTGTACTTAAGTCTCGCTACCGTAATCAGATTCAAGCTCTCTCAGCGCTTGACGACGCAGCACCAGTAAAGAAAGAGCGCTTTGTTGTATCGTACAACAAAGCTAGAGCAGAAGGACTATCAGAGCGTGTTATTAGAGCTGGCTGGAGGGCTGCTGGGCTCTGCCCATACAACCCAGACATTGTGTTGCTCTCGTCTCAAGTAACTGGCCGGCCAGTTACTCCGCCAACAGCCCATCAGTCCCAAGATGTACCAGAACGAGTCTTTGATACCCCTCGGAGCGCACAGGCTCTACATAGGGCCCAGCAGCAGCTATTACTGTCAGAATCTCTCTCACGAAGCACCCGGCTCGTACTTGGCAAAGCAGGTAAAGCTATTGCGGAGGCAAATACTAGAGCTGCCCAGCTTGAGACAGAAAATAAACAGCTTAGATATCAACTAGATAGCTATAAGATTACTCGTGTTAGAAAGCGAGTTCAAGTTGATCCAAATGAGCGCTTTAGTAGCATTGAGAGTATCAAGGCTGCTATTGACCGAGCAGCAGCTCTACAGACAGAACGGGCAAGTATTTCAGCTGAAAAAGAAGCTGAAAAGGCAGCAATAGCAGCAGCAGCTCTTACTCTCAGCTCTATGTGTACTGAGTGGCAAATATAATTGTTGTTGTTGAGAAAATCACGACTCTATCCAGTATAGCTGCTTTGTGTGGGTGCGCGGGAACCCTATGTGCGCGGAAAGTATATGCCCGAGCTTAATCTCTCCCATACTGAGTGATGGAATTGGGTAGTAATACAAGCTCTTCTTGTGTACATTTTCTGGCCTTTGCGTACTGCCTCTGGCATTGCCTGGCGATTTTGGTCTCTAGTGCTCGGTGTATTATACGGTATTATACGTCTAGTTAGTATTTATGAAGATGTTTAGGTATATACCTCATCCTGCCCTGTTGAATACTCTACCCTCCTGTGGAAAACACCTTCCTTTGTAATCAACCACCATCGAGGTTTGTGTATGGGAAAACAGCCGAAGTTCATGTTGATGCACTAATGGCTGGTGATCAATGCAATTTCGTAGATGGTGGATCAGACTTTCTTAGGCAATTTTACTAAATATCCTTTTCCATTGCTCGTTCGGTTGCCTGTGTACGGACAATTCGTTCAAATTCATCCCGTTTTTAACGCATTTCAGTCGACACAGACTTTTTGTACTTCATCTAGCGCTTTTGATGATGGGCTTTGAATCGAGAAACAAATTAGTTATAAATGACATAAGTTAACAGTGTTCAATCCGTGCAGCAGGCTCAATTACATCAACCTGACCTGATCGCCTCGGTGTTCGTATGGAACTAGTCCTTTTATGTATTAGCGGCCACCTCCCCTCACAGGCTCATTCTTGACTTTTGTCTCTGTTGACTGCCATCATTCACGATTCTTTGGTTTCTTGGATTTCCTAGTCTCACCATGCAAAACTCTATCGCCCAGAGCAGTACCGAAAGTAACTACCTCTAGCCCCTAATGTGATAGGCAGGGCAAGGCTCTACGTTGTCCGTCTGCTAATTTGGCACGTCAGATATCCGGACGACTTTGAATGATCTGCCAAATGAGATATTGTTGAAAATATTCTCATTTGTCGATTTGCATCGCGAGTCACGTATCTTGGGCTATATACCAGAAGATCAGGTGCGGTATCCGCCAGACGAGGAACTGCTTCAAGATTTCTACATATGCAATCGCTGGCTGCGAGACATTTCTTTGACATGTAAGCGATTTGCAGCTTTAGTCCCAGAGGTCCAACTACATGCAGTTGTACTATCAGCCCCCAATCCAGACGCGAGTCCTGGACTTGGACACGCGAATGTCTTTGGTCTAATTTTTCATCTCTATATGAGACCTGAGCTTAGTCGCCATCTGAAACAACTTCGTTTGTGTAATCAATACGGAGAAAATTGTTTATCAGGAAATATTCTTCATCGAGAGTCGGAAAGAATAAGTTATCTTTCCCTGCCGTCCGCTTGGAAGGAAGAGCGCAGTCGTGACGTCGCAAAGAGATCTGTAGATGTTTCTTACGAGGTTCTTTTAGCAATCTTACCAGAGCTGGAGGTGTTGTGCTTTTCCAGCAGGTGGCCAGATGTGAGCTTCGATTGGGCTAAACAATTGTTGGACATGTCCTTTGATCCTCCGATTCTCCGTTCACTTCGCTACCTCAAAGTTAGAAGTGAGGGACCTCCTAACATTGAAGGTCTCGAACTCTTCCAAGCGCTACAAACACTTGATTTGAGTATGGGGTTTGACGATGAAGAATGGATTGCGGTCATATCGGACCCCGAGCAATTCTCCAAACCCGCCACAGCAGAGACGTTTCGCAACATAAAGCATCTACGTCTTGATTTTGAAGTTAGAACGATTGGAGTCTGGAAACTTTCAGCGCGTACCTGCATGTCAAACATGGTACAAGGTTTCCGGAACTTGGATAGTCTTGTGTACTACGCTGAAAAAACTTCAAACAACCCCTATCGTAGTGTACGAGCGTTTCCTGGCCATCAAGCAAACATCCAAACCTATCCTGAAGCGCCGTCTTCTGCAGACTGGTCTGAAGAAAACCAATGGCGTAAGACATCTTCATCTAGTGCATTACATGAACACCACTAACGGTAACCAAGATCGAGCACTATACGACGCTCGTACTCATGTCACCGATTACCAGTACCTTGTCGATAGCATTGTGCACTTACGCCCTACACTCAAATGCTTGGAGCTCCCAGGTGGCTTTTGGACGCTACCTGGCGCGGCTCGCAAGCCCATTCCACGCTTCGACCGATTCACACGACTTCAGAAACTGGTTGTACCACAAGCGGCGCTCGTATCCATCGAGCTGGATAACATGGACGATTACGGCATTATTCAGGGCGACTTTGAGCTCTCTGCTTGGCAAGTACTACCTGTCTCGCTGGAACATCTCAAGATTTTCGATGTCAATGAGGCGTTCTTGGAGGGGGAATGGCTGCAGGGGCTGTTTAGCGAACAAAGGAGTCACCTTCGATGGCCGAGTTTGCAAACTCTGGAGATCTCGATAGCTCCCACGTTTTCTCCTGGAGCGACTAAGAAGTTTGAGACTTTGGAAGAGGAACTGTCCCATAGAAGCGACAGGGTGCTTGAAGAGCTTCTTGCGAGACGGAGGAATGAGGCCTTCTGGGCGATGGCTGATGAAGCGTCATTCAAGGTTATTCTGGGTAGAGATGATGATAGCGATTACATGTGATTCTGGATTGAAGGTTTTTTTTAACATCAATTACGATAGCAGCTGAAACAAGTTAGGTGGTCGGGCGAGGGGCGTTTGGCGCGCTCTTGGGTCCTCTTGCTTGAATATAGGATATCGCCCGAGAACGGGGGTTGGTCTATAGCTCTTACTATTATTAGACAAACAACAGTCTCTTTAATCACAAAGAAAGTGTTGCGAATTGAGCAGGTAGTAATGCGCGAAGAATACCAAGGTGCTCATTTTAAGGGAGGGACATACTGACCAGTGCGTCCACTATACAAAGCTGCTGTATGCCTATACGAAACGGCGAGGCAACTACATGGCGTATAGCTAGAGCGATGGTGATGCGGTTACAATGCAGTTGTCCTGCTGAACTATGGCACACGGACATGCCACGGGCCAAATCCCAAGCTAACAAGAAGCCAGGATTGAGGTGAACATAAGTTGAGTTTATTCTTTTAGTGGAGTGGCAAGAGCTCTGTGCATGGTCCAAGTCAAGGCGCTATTCCCAAAGGGGTAAACCTTTAGTTGTCCATACTGCTTCTCAAATGACTATTCACAGCTATAAGATTGGTTGACAAGCACTATTTTAGCAAAGTGCCGTAGCAAAGATGGAGGACTAGTGAGATCGAAAACTCAAAGTATGCTAGCAGAAACGCCGCGCTCATCATATTCGTCAATTCTCATAGGTATCATCTATAGTTCCAGGAAAAAAGATAGGAAAGACCAAAAAGGAATCTAGCTCTATGAGTGCCAATTCAATCCCCTCCATTCTAAGCCTTGGTGGTCTCAAAAGTGCGGGCCTCGACGTCCTTCTCGGCAAGTACAGAGTCAGAGTCCGCGCCAGCCTGATCAGTACCGACATGGCTCTCATTGTAAGCGTCAAGCTCACTGCCCTTGGCGAGGTTGAGGTAGATGGGGTAGGACCAGGCAATGATGAAAAAGGCGAGTGGCACACACATGGCCTTTCTTGTGCCAATCTTGTCAGCTACGTTTCCAAGAATAGCAGGCACAACGGCACCACCGCAGACAGAGGAAACAAGGAAGGAGGCACCACGCTTGGTGTGGCGACCAAGACCTCTCACTAGGTAAAGAGTTAGTAACCTGGTAGATTGTGATATTCTGGGTCGGAATAAAAGACTTACGGGTGAGAGCAAAGATGATCGGGAAAATGCAAGACTCGAAGAAAAGAACGATCATGAGCATGCTGACACCACCCCAGTTGGCTTTAGTGGCACTGCCTGTGTCGGTACCAATTGCGGCGGAGATGAAGATGATGATAGCAGTTTGGAAAGTGAGCAGCACGTAACGGGGCTTGACACCGAGGTACATAACACCAGCCGCAGCGAAACGACCGATGGCGAAGAGAGCCTGGGCGATGGCATAGAAATTGGCGCCCTGACGGTGACCCTCAGTGACGTTCAGTTCCGGATTTGCTTCAGTAAAGTAGTTGATGAAGTACTGTATATGTCAGATAAAGACGTTAACCCAAAAGGGATGGTGAAAACTCACAGCTGCACAGCCTACTTGGGCGCCCACATAACTGAACTGAGCGAACGTTCCCCAGAACAAAGTGTACTGCTTTCGAAGAGGCTTGTCCACGTAACCATTGCTAGCGGTGGTCATTTCCTGCTCGGCCATATCGCTGTCCGTGATCTCTGGGATGTATTTTCCAGCCAGGAAGAAGACCAGGGCCAACGCAGCGACGAAGCAAGCTATGCCGAGATAGACATATTGGACAGCCTCAAGTGATTTACCATCTGAACCGACGTTTTTGAAGATCACATTGCTTGCGAGTAAGGGTGCTACGACGGAGCCCACGGCCTGAATGGATTGGGACAATTCCAAGCGAATTTCGCTAAATTTCGGCGGACCACACACGGCGATATATGGATTCGCGCTGACCTCGAGAGTAGACAAACCAGATCCGGCGATGAACATCGAAACGCAGAAGCCTGCGAAGCTACGCTTCACAGCAGAAGGCCAGAACATGAGGGCACCGACGCAGTAGATGCTGAGGCCAAGGATGAACGTCCAGCGGTAACCGAACTTGCGTAGGAACCATCCTGAATAGGTCAAAGGGCCAATAAAATACGCTCCAAAGTAAGCTGCTTGAAGTCCAGACGATTCTCCTTTAGAAATATCAAGCGCTACCTGGAAGCGGGAGTTCAAGACGTCGAGTAGTCCATATGCGAAACTGTACGTATGTCAGTCGAGACGGCTTGGAAATCAAGTCTTTGTCATGGCCTACCCCCAGCAAAAGAACAGCGTAGTGACCAAAGTGACAGGAAGAATGGACTGCCGGGCAGTGAGGGCTGCCGCTCCAGTAACGGCGCGGTTGTCAACCGACCGGCGACGGACTTGCTCATCGCCAACTTCGGTGGCCGAAACACGGCGCTCTTCCTTGTCGTTACCAGAGAAACCCATGGTGAGCGAAAGTAGAGGAAAAGATGGGGTCAAAGATTGACTCTGGGGAGAGTGAGATTCCCACAGGCGAGGATCACAAAGCGATGGATCAAAGACAAAGTTGCAAGATTGACTGATGATCTCTACCCACGGGGATTTACATTCTAATATATACTTCACGTTTTCCCTTGATGCTCAATTGTGGTTGAGGTCGCGACATGGGGCTGGTGCCATCCAGACTTGTTAGTTCACCACTAGCCCGTCGGTAGCACAACGCTAGCCTTCTGGACCACCCCAGAACCAACCCCTGCGATAGCGGCGCACAAGCCGGGGATGTTTGGGGTAGACTAGCTTAGTTGATACTAAGGCATCGCCCCGTACACTACACCCTCAGTCTCCGCAAATTTTCATCAGAGGAAGGGTCTGGTAGGCTGAGTGCTTCTTAGCGTGGAGGCCGACTGCACAATCCCCCCGAAAGTGCTGCCGATATGTCGGGTGATGCATACCAGAGCCAATCGCACGCTTTGAAGCCAGGCGCTATGAGAAAGTGTGTGTGGAGCCGTTCCACTTTGTTCCTTGAGCCTCATCACTGACCAGATGATTTTTCTCCATATGGGGCTCAGTAGCTCTCTCCGCATTGCGAATCCCCATGGAGAGACCCAGCGGTAGAAACTGGGACTCGCATATGTGGAGTGTTCTATTTCCAAACGGACACCAGGCGAGGTGTTCGATCAGCATGGAGTAGACGCATAATCTACGCTGCGCTACTGATCTCTAATATCTGATCTCTACCTATGTGATGTAATATGCGGGATGGTTTAGAAGCAACTGCCCCGAAAGCTTGTAAAGTGCCGGAGGCTTTTGTGCTAACAAGCTATGACCCCCCAGCTGGGAAACCGACGACATGGCGTTCCTAGCGTTGGCGCGCAACTGGTACTAACCCTTGGCGCGTCAAGTCCAACTTGCATCAGGCAATGTTGAGGGTCTTGAGGCTGCCCAGGGTCCGAAGCTGTCGGTGTTGTCCGACAGCCATTAGGCACGGTGCAAGCGGAGTGGGTGGTACTGGTATAGTACTCTATAGAAGAGTGATGGAGAGGATCTGGGGATCCTACTAGCTATCTACATGTGAGTAACCCAGTATCATAGCGGCCGGAAATGATA
>JAIRCK010000122.1:0-73292 GCA_020744315.1 Curvularia eragrostidis | reverse complement strand
GCTTTTTAAGAAACTATCAAGTGCTGATCGCGACAAGCGAACCAGAGGTAAAGAATCACAACAAATGATATGCAAAATCAATACTTCGAGTCCAAACTACGTATTTCACTGTACTATGCTTCTCCAAGAATCTTATGAAGTCATATTTACTCTCCCTTTGACGCCTTCTGACTCTCCGTGTACTTTTTCAGTCCAACATGCTCATTGATCCAATCCAGTACGACCTCATGCCACATCAGGCTGTTCTCTGGCTTTAGTACCCAGTGGTTTTCATCTGGGAAGGTCAAGAATTGGCTCTCTACTCCCTTGCTCTGCAACACGTTGAAGGCTGCCAGGCCCTCACTAATCGTCAGTCTGTAGTCCAACTCACTATGGATCACGAGCTGTGGTGTAGCCCAGTTCTCCGTAAACCTGTGCAACAGCAATTAGCATCGTCTAAGACATCACTGTGATTGGGTAAATATACCTGCTTGGGTCCCACTTCGACCAGCCTTCGGGGTTGTTCCAGAGTGTGCCTTTGAGGTCATGAAAGGGGAAGTAGAGTTCTTCAGAGGACATCTGGCCATGCATGCTAAAGACGCCGTCGTGAGTTACGAGGGCTTTGAACTTGCGACCTAGAGGGTGACCTTGAATCCAGTTCATCATGTAGCCACCGTATGAAGCTCCAAGAGCAACAGCACGGTCTGTGTCGACGTAGTCGAGGCTGGATTTTATGTACTCAAATCCCAACTCGAGATCTTCGTACGGCAGACCGCCCCATTGGCCTTGGATGGCATCAGTAAAGTCTTGGCCGTAGCTCGTGCTGCCTGTGGGATTGGGACAAATGACAACGTAGCCTTGCTCCGCAAATACAGCGGGATTCCATCGCGTGCTCCAACCATCAGTCCATGCGCCTTGCGGTCCTCCATGGACAAGGTATGCAAGTGGATACGTCTTCCCATGTGAGAAGTTGCTGGGCTTTACGACCCAGGCATGAACTTTGGTGCCCGACGCAGCGCCGTCCCAATGGATCTCATCAATTTGATGACGCGATAGCCCAAACATAGAGCCTGAGCGTGTATTCGAAGAGATGTACTTGGTGGTGAGATGATCGGGATCCGAGTCGTATGGTCGGTCATCAATAGGGAGATTGTAGACATCGGCACTGTTGGTACGAGAACTCAATGGCACCAGCGAGTACAAGGAATTCTCGATCAAGCTGGTGGATGTGACAAATATATCACCATTCTTGAGCACTTGTGCACCACTGACAGTCCCGCCTCTTACGAGCAGTGACGGAAGAGGTTGTTTGTCACTACCTGGCATAGGAGGCCCAGCGCTGTACAGATTTCCACGACCGTGCCCCTCCGCTGTAAAGTATAGGTGCCAGTCATCCGGGCTCCAGGCTATCGATTGTGGACTTTGATCCCACTTGCCTTTACCATCCTCAGATGCATAAAGAAGAGTAGCTCGTGATAGGTCATTGTAATCATGGACGATGAAGGCTTGGTTCTTGTCTGATTCATATCCATCGGTTCTCATGGACAAAAATGCGATCATCTTACCAGAGGTAGACCAGACCGGGGAAGTGCTAGCGCCCTCGAATCCTTCGATTGGTACCTTCTTGATTTCAGGAATACTCTTCGAGTGCAAATCATCCCAGAAGCCCTCGGCTGCAGAAACGTAGATGTTTGTCTTCGTGTGGGTGGCTGGGTTTAGATCGGGATCTTTTGAGGTAAAACAAAGACCGTGCTTCGAGATGTCAAAATGATCTTTGCCTCCAAATGGCTCGATTGGGCTCTCTAAGGAAGTGCCCTTCAAAGCATTCTTGACTGGATGTTCCAACTTCAGAGTGCCAGAGCTGACCTTCGGGCTCAGTTTGCCAAGCCATATTGCGTTGCGGTTCTCGGTCACATAGTGATCCCAGTGACGAACGAAGCCAGATTTGTACAGTTTTCCTGATGTATGCGACTTTTCTACTTTTTCTGGGTTGAACAGCGTGCCATCCGGTTTTGCTTTACCAACAAGTGCAAGTGCATATGCACCATTACCAAGTGGATAGACCTTGGAATCGCTTACTGGCCCTTCCAAAGTACCAGCCGAGTATTGACTAGTAATCAGTTAATGATTTTATGATTAATAATGATATGCCGGAATGTAGATATACCTCTTCTCAAACTCATCTGGCGATCCAATGACTAAGTTCGTGGTTCCGTCTTCGTTTGACTTCAACAATAAGATCGTCTCATCACCGAGCCACGTAGGCTCGCTGAAAGACTTGTCGTCAGTCACGAGACTAGTCTGTTGGGTTGCAGCATCCAAAAGGCGAATCTCGGACTTTTTCGTATGCTCAGAGAAGCAGTACGTCGAAACAGAGTACAGGATCTTTGATGCATCGGAGTTCGGGGCGCCTTGAGACCTCCGAGGAGCTTCAAGGAGCACCTCGGGGGTAAATTTGGAAGCTCTAATCGTCATGATGGTGGCCCGCGAAAATGGGGCACTTCTGTAAGATTTTAGTCTAAAACTACATGGGACGAGAAATAGATGTTGAAAGCCTTGGACTTATCGTGCACTCATACCCAAGTCCATCGCAAGGTCCATGATCCTTTCTGAACAAGGAACATGCAAGGATGCAGACCGCTACTTGGAGAGCTCCTCACCTTCAACAAGGAGATACCAGAAGAGCGACTTACTGTAAGATTGAATATTTCAGATGCGGCTACGTGTCAGAAAGAATGAGAATGACAAGTAACAAAAGTGAAAGGTGCTGTGGTACACGTTGTACGTGGAATTGAGCGGATGTGGTTCGTCAACCCCTCACGCCAGCCACCCCAGCGGCTAGCGTCGCATTTGGTGTCATCACTTTCCGATGGGTCGCGTTACCCCGCTCGCGATCCAAAGTGGTGCCTGTGCGACGTGAGGTTCTGGGGCGGATTACGCTGGATCGCCTAGCTTTTTTTTGTGATGATATAAAGCATATAATTCGAAATTTGACTAAAATCCAGTCCAAGGACATCAAGTCCTGTGGCGCAGTGGTAGCGCGCCGTTCTTATAAGATTCGTCAGACTCTTATGACCTCATCCAGGTTATGCGGATGCCGTGGGTTCGAAGTAGGTTTCTTCCACACAGGATCTCGTTCGATTTCCCTTACTAACAACTCTTCCAGCCCCACCAGGACTATATCTCCTCTTTTTTTTGTCCTTCTCCAAACATGAAGAGAGAGGTCTTTACACTTTGATTTTTATCACTTCATGTATATACAGAAAGAGTTTAGACACCCGATAGGACAACTGGTATTACATGATCCTTGATTATCCTTCTCATTTTTGCACACACACACACACACACACACACACACACACACACACACGCACTATAGATACAACTCCTGTTCAGCGATCGAGCGCTCACAAATTAAACCCCAGCCACAACGCTTCGTTTGCAATATGATGAGAAGAGAGTGCCAAAACAACATATCTGATTAGGGAGGAGTATGAGGAAAACAAAGGATATCTGGAACGTAAAAACGCTGTAAAAACACGCTACAACCGCACCAAAAAAACATAATCGTGTATCTCCCAGCCCATAACAGTGGTATACCTCAATCGTAACATCGTTATTACCAATCAAAGTCCCGACCCAGCTAAGAGGGGGGCTTAGATTGCATTAAACACCTCCATTACAATACCTTGTGTTGGTTCATTGCTTCCAAATCTGCCACTTCTTCTTCCGCTTCGGCAGCACGAAGCTATCTTGACTCATCTGTTCTCCATGCTGCTCACCGGCACCCGCCTCGCCCTCATCAGTACTATCATAGCTGTCATCGTCGTCAGATGGGCCACCATTACCGCCACCAAGATATCTGTTTGCAGTCGAAACGCTACCATTGCGCTGAGGGTATGCAGGGTATGCGGCAGTTCTGTCGTAGCCACTTCGTTGTGGTTGCGCGGCGTAGTCTGCGCGTTGAACCGGTTTTTCTGTGTACTCTGGATCTATCACCTGCCTAGGTGCCATCGCAGGGTGGCTTTGCGCGTCGCGACCTCCGCTGCTGAAGTAGTCTCCACCCGCAATGTCTTGCCTAGCCTGAAGACCCTGTCCGTCGCGTGCATATGGTGAGCCAGGGCCTGCGCCAACGATTGCTGGGTGCGGTGGGTATGATTCACGCTTTGCCCGCCTTTGCGACGGAGTCGCCGCAAGACCATACGGGCTCTGTCCTCCAGTACCAGCTACAGGCCTCCTTTGTATTTTGATGCCGTCATCCGGATTTGCAGCTGGTAATTGTGACTTGTGGGAAGAGTTGCTATACGAAGGCTGTCTGCGTGTGGAAATAGAACGAGATGGAACCACGGTTGCTTGAGTTGCAGTTTGCACACCCTGGGGATTCTGAGGCGCACTGACGTGTCTTTTCGCAGCGACGCTTTCCCAAGCAGAGGCCCTAGCACCGGCATTCGGGCCAAAGTCTAAACTTCGACGTCCTTGACTTTGAGGTGCGGGATTGTGAACAGCCCCATCGGATTGAGTTGGGCCTGCTGTCCTAGCCGTATTGGCATGGAAACCAGAGCTGAGGGGATGATTATCACGAGGGCCAGCAGCAGCTGGAGCCGGAGCCGGAGCAGAGGCTGAAGTCAGGGCGGGAGTCGCAATCGAAGGCGTGGCAGGGGCAGAGGTCGACTCGTGTCGGCTACGTGAGCCCAGACTTGGCATCATCATCCTGGGTCCAACTTTATACTGTTTTTGTGTGCGTTCCTCTTCGTCTTCACTGGATATCTCGCCAAGCTCGCTCCCACTTTCGCTGCCTGAGATGGAATTTCCATCATCGCCGATGGTAGCTTTGCGTCTTCCGCCAAACGCACGGAAGAAACCTCGAGGTTTACGAGGCTCCTTTTCCTCGGTGCCAGACTCAGGTTCGACATAATCCAGTGCTGGCACAAGAAGTCGGTATGGTGTTGTGATACCTGCCGGGTCGTGCTGTGAAACTTCAACATTGAGGCAGATATCAAGACCGCCTTCGAGGTTGATATACTCCTGCTTCTTCACACTCTTCTTGCTTAGTACACTGGGCCGGCGGTGGAAGTTGGATGGTCGGTCTTGCGACTGGCTCCGGCGACCTCGAGGCGTTGCGCTTTCTGAGGTGCCTGGGCGGTCAGCATCCATTGAAGGACGACGACGGAATAGCGAGGACAGTGAATTACGGCGAGGACGTGCAGGTCTCTCCGAGTCTGAACGATCAGGCGAAAACGAGGATTGAGGCTGATGGTGGCCCACTTGTTCGTCATCTGCAGCAGCATAGGCGGGATTGTTACGATAAGACACTGGAGGACCAAGACGTCTTGCAGAAGGCCTTGTCTGCTGTGTACTTAGCCTTCTCACCAGCTGACCCGGCGCAAAATCAGAGAAAGATCTTGCCATGCCAGGGCCATCTGGGGTTGCAGGCGGTGACGGTGTAGCTGCTGGTGTAGACCCTGGCTTGTACTGTCGGATGCTGCACCAGTTCCGGTGAGGAAGTAAGTGGGTATTGTTTCTCTTTTTTCCATCCACACCGTGGCTAAACAGCGGAATCATGTCTTCATCTGTTTCGGAGTCTAGATGGTGTACCTTGTTGCGTTTGTTGATGATATCCGCCATCATATCAGGAGGAGGTGTGTTGACTATGGCCGAGGAGATGACATTCGGCATGTACCTGTGGTCCTTGTCTTTGGGTATATTCAGCTTCTTGTTGCTGTAAAATTGACCGACCGCTGCCAAATGAACATCACCACCGAGAATGGTGACACGCACAGATTTGGTAGAAGCAATATGTTGCAGCTCATGAATGAACCAGTTGCGCTCTTCCTTGTGGTGTTTTGCTGTCCAGTGGTCGTCCAAGTCGTCCAGAATTTCTACACCTCCATCAAACTTGTTCACAAAATTGCCCAGCATACCAGTGCGGCCAAGAGCCTTGATGGGATCCATGAGCCTGCTTGTCAAGATATTTTCGAGGAAGTTCAGCCGGGGGTAGGCGATGGGTACACCAAGAAGCACGATCAGATGCTTAGTCTCGCCCTTGATAATTTCATCTTCGAGACGGTCAAAGATAATGTCATATGAATCTTCGGTGAGTATTTCGTCCCGCTGCCGCTCTGTACGGCAGTCAAGGCCAAGGAAAGCCACCGGTCGGCCGAGCCGCATGAAGACGCTTCTGGAGCGCTCCTTGATATAAGGACCAGGGCTCTTACCAAGCACCCACGAGGGCTCCGTCTTTTCCGTTTCGGCAGGTACGGATTGGTGTTGAAAGAGCAGGTAATACTTGAAGGCAACAGCACCGACTCCTGTGAACACAGGGGTTTGCATAAAGTGATGAGGATATGAACCATAGCCCTGAACGTTTTTTTAGCATACCTGTACATAGTGTTGCAAACTCACACTTACGTCAATAATGTCATGATCATCCCAAATATTGATCATGGGAATCTGTGAGTTGGCCATGCCGAACAGACCCTGTGAAAACCACATCGAGTATCGGTCCAAGTAGAATTGCTCAAGCTCGTTCTGCATCTCCTCGGAAAATGGTTGATGATGCTTGTGCAAAGGGTTTCTGTTCTCGGTCCATTGTCTGAATAAAGTTGTCTGCCTCATGGCGGCATCGTTGTAGATTTGATCTCCACCACCAATCATCACATGAAACGGGCGGGTCTGATGCGTATTGAGCACGTCGCGCCATAGAGGATCTGGACCGCAAAACTCATCCGGGTCGACACTAGCAGAAAACCCGTTGCAGCTATGGAACATGATATTCATAGATTCTCCTTTCGCGGGGACCCAGAATCCAATAGCCGGACCTTGATTGATCTTGTAAGCGATACGTGTCTGGTTAGCTCCTAGTTCGACTTCAATGTTGAAGCGCCAGAAAGTCACGCCCCGCTCGGCGTGAAGACGGACACCGGGAAAGTCGCGCACTTTGCCCAGCTTTTCACCATCTCTTTTGTGGATGCGGGTGGACTTAGCAGCCGATCCGTTCGCAGTGCTTCGAGTTTGAGAGAATAGGCCTGTACCATCTTCGACGCGCGATAGATCTACGTCTTCTGCAATCTCATCAATGGGCTTGACATATAGCGTTTTGCCGGTTCGCGACACTTTGATCTGGCCTTCGATAGGATCGACGTATGACGGATCGAGCTGGTCCTGGTCCACTTCTGCTGGCGGCGGAGGCAAAATGTCCATTGGCTGTTTGAACAGTCGTAATGTCGGCGGTTTGGAGTAGGAAGAAGAAGCATCAACAGTCACAATCATGACGCTACCTCGCCACATTTCTCGCTCTTGCCCTGGCTTGCTGCGGTCTTTGCGAAGACCAGTGTAGCGCAGAAGCGGTCCGCACTTAAGATACAGTGGTGGGTTGAAACTAGTCGGCACATGAGTGTCGTCGGCATACCCGTCGTACTTGGGCTCTGCGTAACTGCTTGAACGTCTGCGTCGAGACAGTTTGGTTTCTTCCCACCATGCCTTGTTGCCACTGTTGGCTGTGACCGGAGCGTTAAGGTCGAGATCATCAGCGGCGAGCGTGCCGACAGGAGCGTTTCTCCATTCATCAAGTACTGGCCTAGGGGTGTACGTCCTTTCTGGGTCACCATGACGGCTAAAACGATGGCGAGCTTTTTTCTCAGGATCATGTGAATCCAACTCCGATTCGGACTCGGAAAAGACGACACTTTTTCGGTTGGTCTGAGGTACCGGCGGCATGACGGGTGTGGTTTTTGGTACCGGCGGCATGCGAGGCTTGGTCGGTGGGATGTCCACCACACGGGGCGCCCCCTTCTGGTCGATCGACTCTTGCAGCATTTCCATCTGCGCCGTCGTAAAACCTCGGCTATCTCTTCGCCCTTGAACCCTCTTACTCTCCGCACGAGTGATTTCGGCTCCCGCTGGAGCATCGTCTACACCTACCAGACCAAGTCCTGCAGTGTCAGCTGTAGGCTTGTGGTCTCTCTGCGAAGGAAGTGAGCTCCGGTCGCTGTAACTGCCACTCTGCGGTGAGTTTCTGACCGGCTCTTTGCCTTTCAGACTAGTAGTTCGCGCCACAATTTGCCCCTTCCGTCCGGTTGCCTTTTGGGCGGGCTGAACTGCTCCGCCTTCCGGCGGGGTAGGATCCCAAGGCTCATTAAGGTCGTGGATATAGCCGTCATCTGGTTCCCATTGGGTTATCTGTGGAGATGCGTGCTGTTTCTCTGTCGGCATAGAAACATGACGCTTGCTATTACCTGCCTGGTTGGGTGCGTTGGAGGCATTTCCAGTTGTTGGAACGGGATGAGATACAACTCGGTGCTGTTTCTGCGCAGCTTCTCGCGCCCGCCTTTCCCGTGCCTCGGCCTCAGCCTTCTCTTGCGCTGCCAGCTCGGCCTCTAGCATCCTCGCTCTCCGCTCCTCTTTGCTGATGTCATCCAGCTTGCCTTCTAGCTTCTGGAGCGGTGAGCGATCTGGCACAGACGGCCCACGCTGCGAGGCCCGCCGCCCTACGGTTCCCGCCAAAGGCTCGACTGGAGCATATGGTGGTGATCGTAGGTTGTAGAGCCTGTCTGCGGCAGTTTGGATGGTGGCCTGTTGTCTGCTCGGGTTCAATTGAATGGCTGGATCGCGGGCTCGCCCAGAGCTTGAGCGTGCCGGGACCCTGACGCCTCTGGAGTACGGGTCTCTGTAGGAAGAGGGCGGTGCGCGCGGGACATCTGGCGCAGCGGGCATAGACTCACCCATTGCGCCGGTAGTTGGAGGGAAGATGATCTTACTGTTCCGCCGTCTCTGAGTGGCAGTACTTGAGGAGGTGGCTGAGACAGGCCGCGCAGTGTTGCTGGGTATGGTACTTGACATGGCGGCCTCGGGTGGAGATGAGCCAGTTGGTTGGGCATCGGCCGGGCGGCGGTAGGATGTGCGCTTTGGGGTCGGGCTATCGGGAGCCTTGTGGATAGTAATGTTGACAGTTTGCTCTGCGTAGGAGCCGCTGTTCCGGTTGTCTTCCATGCTGCGATGGGCTCATGAGGTGGCAGGTGGTGAAGCGAGTGGGGCCCTCAACCACGGCTGGGTGCAAGATGGGACGGATTGCAGGCCAGGCGCAACTCTGTTGGCAGCTAACACTGTCACATGAACCCTTAGAGAAGCGTGTCAACTGGTGTCATTTGTGATAGCTACCTAGTGGCATTAAGTGTAGCAGTGTGGCAGAGGCGCCGAACGACAGGCAGCGCAAAACTCTGGTACGCCTGAGGCGCAATGACGGCGGGGCTGGCACACTACGGGATGATGCTATATACAAGGGAAGAGGAAGAGCGGTATGGGTGCAGGGAAGAGGCAGATATCCATGGCCAGCGCATCGTAGAAATGGGTGGCGGGAGGTTGCGAAAGAGATGGCTGGAGGCGCACCATCTGCCCTGGCCCGCCTGCCTCCACACGCACACGGCGGCACTGGACAGGGCCGGCCTGACGGTAGCGCGGGAGCGGCTGCCGACCCAAACGGGAAAGGCGCTGTGATTGGAGGCCTCGACGGCGCCGCCGTCCCCTGCACAGAGGGTCTCAACCACGTTCCGAACGTCCAACGCTCCAACACCACACCGGCCGCCCAGGGAGCGTCTGTCCGTCCAATTGCTTCCTGCACCCTTCCGCAACAGTCCCTCGCGCCATCGTGTTCGGCGCCGACACCACACATAAGCCTTGCCCCACTCGGCCTCACGCGTCCGTCTGCGCAATCTGGCTTCTGCATAAGCACCCTCGACCACCCATTCATCCCTACGCTCGCCGGACGACCACAGTATCCTCAACTCCCAACCACTTTAGGCTGCTTGCGGCGCCCCCCCCCACACACACAGCTGCCTGCATCTGGCTCAATTTCTACAGCGCGTTCTAGCTATTACATGACTGCAGCCGGCTGCATATAGCGCATCCCTTCCTTGAGGCGCCCTCGCCATGCGCATCCACTTTTGGAGCCTCCTGTCGGTGGCGACTCTCGCCGCAGCAGGAAACCACCTACCGCCCCGCAACTACACGAGCCATGACTACTATGCCATTCACATTTCCCCGTCCACCTCGCCGTCAGAACTCGCTGCCCATCTTGGCTTGATATACGACGGCCCGTTCGGCTCGCTCGACCACCATCACGTCTTCAAGGCCCCGAAACACGAAAACGACATTGTAGACGATGCACGGCAAGAGCTGAAGAGGCGGCGGCTGAAGCGTGAAGTGGGCCCCGAGTACCACCCCCTTGATAGCATCCGCTTCACCCAAAAGCAAAAGCTGAAACCCCGGCACTGGAAGCGCAGCGTGATACCTCCACGGCCAGACCGAGCTGGACCCCCAGTCAGCGAGGCTATCAAAGCTCAGCGCGAGATTGCCAACCAACTGGAGATTAAAGACCCCATCTTCGAGGAGCAGTGGCACATCTTCAACGTCAAAGCACTGGGCAATGACATCAATGTTACCGGTGTATGGACGCAGGGCATCACGGGCAAGGGCGTTACTGCGTGCGTTGTTGACGATGGCCTGGATTACACCAGCAATGATTTGAAGGACAACTTCTTCGCTGAAGGATCCCACGACTACAACGATCACGAAGACCTGCCGACCCCAAAACTTTCCGATGACCGACATGGAACAAGATGTGCTGGAGAGATCGCTGCAGGACGGAATGATGCTTGTGGAGTTGGTCTTGCCTACGATGCCAAAATCTCAGGTGTGCGCATTCTTTCGGGCGACATTTCAGACTTGGACGAAGCTCTCGCCATAAACTATGAGATGCAGAAGAATGATATTTATTCGTGCTCGTGGGGTCCGCCTGACGATGGCAAGACCATGCAGGCGCCAGGCATTCTTATCAAGAAAGCCATGGTCAACGCTGTCCAGAAGGGCCGTGGCGGCAAGGGCAACATTTATGTCTTCGCGGCAGGCAACGGCGCTGCTAGCGACGATAACTGCAATTTTGACGGTTACACCAACAGCATCTATAGTATCACCGTTGGCGCCATCGACCAGAACAACCAATCGCCGTACTACTCTGAGGCATGCTCCGCTCAACTTGTCGTAACATACAGCAGTGGTGGTGGTGACGCCATCCACACGACCGACGTAGGCTTGAACAAGTGCACAAGCTCGCATGGCGGTACATCTGCTGCCGGACCAATTGGCGTCGGAGTATACGCTCTGGTCCTCCAGGCTCGCCCTGAACTGACATGGCGCGACATACAGTGGCTCACCGTAATGACTGCTAAGCCTCTTGATACCCCCAGCGACTGGACTAAGACGTCTATTGGTCGCATGTACAGCCACCAGTTCGGCTATGGAAAGCTTGACGCTTACGCAATCGTCGAAATGGCCAAGACCTGGGAGCTTGTTAAGCCACAAGCCTGGTTCTACTCGCCCTGGATGCATGTGCGAAAGGCGATCCCTGAGGGCGACCAGGGTCTCGCTAGTACTTTCGAAGTTACAGAAGACATGCTTAAAAAGGCAAACTTCGAGCGCGTCGAGCACATTACCCTAACCATGAACATCGAGCATCAGCGCCGCGGAGATCTTAGCGTCGAGTTGCGATCCCCCAATGGCATGATTTCCCACCTTTCAACTGCACGCCGCTCTGACGAAGCACCATATGGCTATGTCGACTGGACCTTCATGTCGGTTGCTCACTGGGGCGAGAAGGCCGTTGGCCAATGGACTGTTATCGTCAAAGATGTGAAACCAGGCAACGGCAAGAAGGGGAACTTCACAGATTGGAAGCTACGTCTCTGGGGCGAGGCCATTGATGCATCCAAAGCCAAGCTCCATCCGCTGCCTGACGAGCACGAAGACGACGACCACGACAAGATCGACGACCATCCTGCACACACCACCAGTGTTGCTGTTCCTACTAGCGCTCCATCTGCCATAACCTCTATTCCTGCTGACCACCCCGATCGCCCTGTCAACCAGAAACCTACGACAACGGCGGCTGATGGTGGTGCACAGAGTACTACTACCGCAGCACCTGACACAACGGCAACCACATCTCCAAGTGCGGGCGACAACTTCCTACCCAGTCCCTTTCCTTCTTTTGGCGTATCCAAGCATACCCAAATTTGGATCTATGGTGCTCTCGGCCTTATCCTTGTTTTCATCGCTGGTCTCTGCACTTACCTGTTCATCGCGAGACGCAAACGCATGAAGGATTCACGCGACGCATACGAGTTTGAAGTCCTGGATGGTGACGAGGATAGAGATGACGCGGGCTTGCTCTCCGGCGCTGCGGCTGGCAGGAAGAAGCGCACAAAGAGGGGTGGCGAACTGTACGATGCTTTTGCAGGCGAGTCTGACGAGGACTTGCTAAGTGATGAGGACGGAGACGAGGGCCCATATAGGGACCAGGAACGCTTTAATGAAAAGTATGCGGAGGATGATGGCAGCGAAGAGGAGGGAAGCGGTAGCGGTGCTAGCTCGGCAGGCAGGAAGTAGTAGTTAGTAGTAGCAGCAGCCAAACTCATTGGCCTTGACTCTAGCTTGGATTTATGTATCCCATGTTTGGCAGACGATTTTAGCAAAAGCGGCCATTGGGTTGGAGTTTATTTGTCTTTGCTTGCACTTTTATTGTATCATGGAAAGGAACTAGAAATGAGCATGGTTGCGATGATCTCTAAAACAGAATTGACTGCCTTTAGAGAAAAGAGAGGGAGTGAAAGTGAGACGCCATGTCATGAGAACAAGGGGGTATCATTATAGCAAGCGGATAACTTTTTTTTGGTGACAGACCAAACCGGTTTTCTATGCCACTTTTCTTCCGACATTGCCCACACCTTTGCCTACTACACTGACGACGATTTCTTCCTTTTCGCCGCCCGCTTCTCTAAATCCCCATGCACTGCCTCCAAACACCTTTGCGTCTCTTGCTAGCTGTATGATTTCCTCGCTCGCAAGTACTTCTTTGCCGAGCGCCACTCTGCCGACGTCCTCGCTACCCATGGCCATGAGCATAAGTACTGTGGGTGCCGCCACATTCTCGACACAGCCTCCTTGTGAGATCTTCTCGAGAAGCTGGTACGCGCATTGCTTGCCAATTTCGTCCGCAGGGACACCACCGTCTGGTGGAGAACACACGTCGGCCGAGTATATACAGCCCGTGCTGCTCTCTGCCACAAGACTGATTCCAAAGCCCACGGCTCCCTTGACTTTCCCTGAGGCATGGCCCTTTGCATTTGTGGGTATCAGGGGCGCAGGGCTTGCGTCGGAGAAGATGTACGTATCCGGTACGAATTTATTCAGGATGCCTCTTGCTGTGAAAGTCATGCGCTCGTTGTTGCTCTTAGGGACTTCGACACAGTACGCCACACCGCGTATCTTCTTCACTCTTCCCGGATTAAGCAGGTGCAGCGTCTTGGGTAGACGGACTTGATGGTTGAAAACAAGTTGGACTTCGCCGCCTGCACCTTTTCCTCCTGCGGGCGCGCACGAGCGCTTGAGGATGCGTAGTTCGATATTTCGCTCGATACCAAAGTTATTGTACAGCGGAAGAATGGCCGTGCGAACCGTGTCGGCGGAGACGTCGCCAGCGATTGTCGAAGACGTGACGCAGCCTTCACCGTGGAAGATGACATTCATGTTACCCTTGCTGAAAGGCGAAAGAACGCAGAGAGGTATTAGCCACCAGCTCACACCTCGCTTTCTGCATTCTGCGGGTATCTCGTGTCGAATTACGCCTCCGCTTGCGCCCAGACCTTCGGCTGAGCCGGTGATAAGTCCCGGACGGTAAACAAGTGTTGTACCCGTCATGCTAAATTGTATCTGCGATCCATTTGTCACTGCGTCGAGGAGTCGAATGAAATTTGTTTCATGGCGAGTTAAGCCAGGGTTGGTCGATGAAGAGCGGATTTGCGATATGCGAACGGGTCGGCCAGTGAGGGTTGCAAGCAGGAGGCGGGAGATCAGGTGCCTATGGCCAGTAAAATTAAGCGGCTGCTGAAGGGAGTCGTCTAGGGCCATAGTGGGAACGGTTGTGGTGTGAGAGGCAGGTACTGGGAATGGAGAGTTGGAGATGCGATGCGACTGGAACTTTTTTTGGCGGAGCTTGACGATAAGATAAGACTAGCGCGAACGCGATTCCTTGCGCGTCTCGCGTTGACCAAACTATCATGCTCTCACATAAGCGCATCATCGGTTTTGAGTGGATTTGCGCAGGAGTCACTTCTAATCCTGTTGTTTCCGCCCTGTATGCCTTTGCCGCGATAGTCTATGCGACTATGGCTGGTCTAACAAGAAAGGGCACTCGTCCACTGCTCAAGACTGTCGGAGGGAAGCGGCATGCGACTGACGAAGATCACGAAGAGCCAACGGCAAAGAGACGGGCGGACGGCGAAAAATCTCTTCCCAAACAACAGGAAGAAATCGATATCAACGCCGATCCACTTTCCTCCGACGATGAATTACGTGCTCCCCCACCAAGACCAGCCAAATCCTCAAAACCCATTATGCCGGCTTATAGCAGCGTGGATACGGTGGATACGGAGTTAAAGAGACCGCAGAAGAAGACTGCTAAGCAGAATGTTTCAATACGAGCACCATCAAGAGGCGCATACCAAAATAGCCAAGAACTCAAAGCAGCCAATGGGCAACTTGAGAACAAGGAGAATACACACTCGTCTTCTAGTGCGTCAGCTAGCAACAGCCCAATTCAGTGGGGTATGGAACATGTCACTCAAAAGAAGAACAAAAACGTGATAGGATACAGTTCAAAGACCAAAAATATACATGCATCAATGCCGAGGAAGTTTGGTCAAGGACCTGCCAAGCACGCTGCGCGAACATATGGATCAACAAGTCAATTGAAGGGCAAGCAACCGAGTCAGGATTCGGCAAGCGATTCAGAAGTGTCTATGAAGGATGAAAGACTTGAAGAACCCGCAGTGTCCGAAGACGAAGATTTACGGAGAGTGACCAGCAAAGCCAAACTCAGCCAGACAGGAGCCAAGGATGCCGAGGCTGTCCCTTTCGACGATGATCAGCTTTTTGAAGTACTCGATTCGATATCGCAAGTACCTGCCTCAGAAAAGTCAAAGAAGGCCGCGAAGGCCGCAAAGACCGCTAGACTAATGAAACAACTCAATTCATGGAAGGAAAGCCACGACCCGCCATCCTCACAACCAGAATCCAGCGCTGCACAAGAACATCTGGACGATGTCAGAGACTACATCGAACGGCTACCTCAAGTGGAAGAAGAAGGCTCACAATGCACATTATGCGACCAACAAGTTGAGCAAACCGACTACTGGGATTTCTGGAAAGGCAAAAGCAAGACGGTCAAGAACAAATCCGCCTTTTGCCACCTGCACAAGAAGCTATCCGCACAAAAGTCATACAAGCAATCCGGATATCCAGAAATCGACTGGAAAGCACTCCCAAGGCGAATACGCAGAAACAAGGCACAATTGAGTCAGATCCTGCACAACCAACGCCCCAGCCGCCACCGAGTTCGGTACGAGCCGCTGGCCCTGACCGGAAAGGCCGCAGCCGTCCCATCCAAGAGAACAGACCTGTCTCAAGAGCAGCAAGAAGAGCTAGACTCGTACGCGCTAGACGAACGTGCCGCATATCCGGGCTACTACGGCCCCCACGGGCGCCGCCTCATTACCGAAAACATCATGGACCTGCTCAAATCCGAGATGAAGCAGTGTAGAGACAGCGTAGTTCAGGCTTCGGGTATCGCGGCATTTGTCCAGGCCGTCATGGTGCCCGAGGCGGCCATTCTGCTTATCATGGAGGACTGTGCGGTTGGCAGGGAAGAGGCCGAGGGCATCAGAGAAGAAACGTATGAGATGGGGTTGCTGGTCAATGAGGAGATTGAGGATGAGGTCGTGAGGAGGCCTGAGGATGAGAGCGATGAGGAGAATGAGTATCAGATTATGTGATGCTGAGGGAAGGCTTTCTTTTTCTTGACTTTGTCGTGTCTTTTACATCGGCTTAGCAGGGCTTGACCGTGTTCACGGCTTTCGTTTTTGTGATACCCGAGTTTTGGTTTTGGTCTTACCTGGGGAACTTTTTTTCCTGATGTTGACAAGTGGTGTGTAGCATGTTTGCATATTCAGTCTCCCTTTCCTTCTCATACTCTCACGCATTAGAGGCGGTGAATAAACGAATCGAGACGGCGATGGGTATATTTCATTTCTAATCCCACTAGATGATCCCTAATACGGGGGGATGCAACCACTCCAAAGGCTTTTGAATCCCCTCTTCATACATAGATTTTGCGAAGACGCCATTACGCCAATTCATGGTATTACAAGCTTATATCTCCTATCCATCCAACACACCGCTCTCCTTCAAACTACGGAAGAGCTCGGGTTCCAAGAATTTGCTAATAGTGACATCTTCAGCAAGACCCTTTCTTCTCCTCGTCTTGAGCACAAAGTCGCGTGCTAGTTGTTGCGCGGTGGCGGGTTCAAGTGGACGGGTCGTGATGTCTTTGTCAAGTGGGTCGCCAGGAACGATAGACCAGCGGTCAAATACAAGAGAGAGTGAGACTTGGCCCTGTGTGTGGATCTGTCCTAAAGTCAGTGAATGTCTTGGGTAAAGGTGATTGAAGATACATACTCTCAGATCGGTCTCGAAACCAAAAGAATCGATGACCGGGATAAGACCGCGCACATTGTAAAGTGGAGTACCAGCGATAGGTCCGTCTTGCAGTACATGACCTCTTCTGCGTGCAAGAACTGTGTAAAGGCTGCTCTTGGTGTCGGCTGGGCCAACCATACTGCATGAGTACACCGGCTCCATCAGCCTAGGACTTGCCATAAGGAATGACGAGTAGCAGGCTCGTCGACTTGTGGGAATGATCTGGCCACCACCGCGGAATATGGCTTCAGATGCAAGCTCGACGTCAGTCAGACGGAACTTTGTGTTGCGAATAGGCTCTTCGCAAAGTGGACCCTCACGCGTAGCCCAGCTGAAACCCTGTCGCACGGTGTCTCGCACGCTTCGGAGTACCTTGCTGTCAACCTCCGAAGGGAGAGTATCGTTTTGTAAGATGTTGGGACCCATATCGTCGGGTCCGAAAGCCCAGATGTTGCGTGATGCGAGCAGATCATACCCGTAGTTTTCCTCAAAAAACTTGCCAACTACACGGACAGGGTCCTTGATGTTGACTTTGCCCGCCTCAATGTCTTCAGCAATTCCTGGGTCTAGCGGCTCGGCAATCATAGTAAGCTTGTTCTTCTTGTTCGGTGTGGACGCGTAGCATTTCATTGCAGACATCTCAACAACTGTCTCGCAGAATCGGGTGACGGGATCGGAGACCTTAATCTCCATGTCAGCGTACAGTCGTCGGAGGTCGTGCAATACACAGTCCATATAAAGCTCGCCGGTACCGAGAATCACGTGTTCTCCGGACTCTTCGACCTTTGTGGTGATAAGTGGGTATGATTTGTTGATCTTGCGGAGACCGTCAAGCATCTTTGGTAGCTCGGATGGGTTAATTGGTTCGACTGCGACCTTGAAGACGGATTCAAAAAAGTGCCGAATAGGTTTGAAGATATAAGCGTCCTCTTCTTCCGGTAACTTGGTGGCCACAATCGTTGCTGTCTTAACTATTGAGTTGTCGACACCACCAAGCAGAACCCAGTTGCCTGCTGGCACACCGCTGACTGGGATGTTGTACCTCGACTGAGCTATCCATGTGTCCGTCACGGTGGCAACAACCATATCTTCCTCGTCTTCAATTGTGTAGCCTTCACCGAGTACGCGTACCGACTGTGGCGAAGTTGCGGTACCGCTCAGCACTCGACCCAGTGCAGTGAATGACTTTGCATCCGTCGCATTGAAGAGCTTCGTGACGTGTATGACAAGGGGACCGTTCTGGTTGCACTTTTGCATCGCCTCCGCCGTCTTGGTATCCAAGGGTCCGGTATAATGTCTTTGTAGAAGTCGTTGCGCGCCTTGCTCAGGCGATGGAACGTGCTGTAGGATCATATCCACAAACCCCACGGACGGACCAAAGTACTGTTGGCAAACAAGTCGCATCAACTCCTTTGCGTCTGTTTTGTATTCAGATGGTTTCAGCCGTATGCCCAGAGTTTCCAGCGTTTCTTTGAGGTCATCTGGACTTTGACTGAGCGTGTGCGAGTAGATCTTGTAGACAGGCTCAAGGATCCAGTGCACAAAAGACCGTTGTGAACCCTCCTCTTGCCGCTTGCGACTAAACTTTCGGCTTCCTGGGTTGTAGAAAATATCGCCCCAAAGTCGCATAGCAAACTTGTCAATGTCTAGTCCCTTCATAGGAACGCCAAATCCTGGAAGCTTTGAGGGTCCAGGGTAAAAGTCGGAGTACATCTTGGCAAACGACTGGATAGTGAAGCACCATCGCATGCTGGAGCAGGCGAAAGCGACGTTGCCTTTTTCAGGGCTTACACGCCTGCTCTCACCGCGACCGGGGATGGTGTTCTCGATAACAGTGTTGACCTCTTCGATTACGTGTTTGATTTTGAAATATGCGTCGCTCGGTGGCAGCTTGAGCTCCAAAATTAGGCGGTCCATCTTGTTGACCACCAGCGTAAGAGGCAGATCTTCCAGCACCGCATGCTTGATGATCTGCTCTGTGTTGACCTGCACACCCTCGACAACGTCCACCACCAGAACCACTCCGTCAACTAAGCGTAATGAGGCGGCGACTTCGTCGGCAAAGTTTACGTGTCCGGGGGTGTCGAGTATGTTGAAGAGGTGGGATTTTGATTTTGTGTTCTGGAGCACGAGGCTCATTGGCGCAGCCTTGATGGACAGGCCTCGCTCGCGCTCGAGCACGTGTACGTCGGTGTAGCGCAGCTGCTCCTCGCGCTTCTTTCCCCTCTTGTAGTCTAAGCGATCTTGGATGTCGTGCGTCTCCATGACCAGCATGTCCATAAACGCAGTCTTTCCATGATGCAGGTGTCCAGCAATGGCAATGTTTCGTATCTGGTCGGGAAAGTTCATCAAGTCGGTCAAGAGCTCCCTGGAATGGTAGACGGGGGGCAGGTCGGCCTCCTGGATAGAGAACTTCTTCTGCACGACTGGGGCAATGATAGGTTGCGCCAGCGACTGCGTGTCTTCCTCATGCACCAGCACCTCGACATCGGGGCCGTATACGTCGGAAGCAGAAGGGTAGTATTGCTTGTCCTCGTGCAGGACGACGGCGTTGGAGGGGCCCTCATCAACCTCCATCAGCTGCTGGTCGTTGGCGTCGGCCTCGTCGTCATCGTCGAGGACGTAGGCGTCGGCGCCGGCAGCCTCTCCGGTGCTCTGGACATCATCGTCGGACTCGGCCTCGCCAATGAAGTTTCCGAACTCGTCATAAAGGTCGTCCATGGTGGCTGTCGGCGGCGGTGGGGGTGGGTGCAGCGGCGGTGATGCGCGTCGAGCAGCTCGAAGCTCTCATAAAAGTTCAAAGCGTCGCGAAAAGGCTGCCTCCGCGGATGTCACGCTAGCGTAGGCGGTGAGCGCTGCCTGGCGCGATGGCCAATGGGAGGCGGGCCCAGCTGCGGCGCTGCAGGGACACGACGGCCCTAAGCTACTGGCCCTGGCCGCCCTGGTCGTGAAGAATGTACAACCTCCAGGAGCAAAATCTTGTTCTTGTCTGCCTGGGTGGCAAGGTGCATCTTGACGAGATGCGGTGCACATGGTGCTTTTACGCAGACATTTTCTGGAAACGTGGTCTAGGTAACGGCGCTTTTATGCAGCTGTCTTCCAGGTCTGTTTGGGTGGCAGTCCTTAGAGTTTGTAGGCATAGACGGTGATTGGTCTAGAGCTCGGTGCTCTGGGGATATATGGGCCCATCTAGCGCCTATTGGTCGATTATAATGCGATTTCGCGCATGGAGTAATCTGGAAAAAGGTGTCTCTTGCTGTCGGAGGAAATCCAGCTGTCGGTATATTTTCCTGCCTTCTCCTCTCATACACCCTTCCTTTCAACTCCTCCAAGATACCCCAAAATGTCATCTCTTCCTCCAGTCTACATTGTCTCGGCTGCCCGTACGCCCACGGGCATGTTCTTGGGGTATGTTGTCCCGCTCCTAGCAATGAGGGGGGCCACTCAACTCACGCGATAACAGCTCCCTCTCGAGCCTGAGCGCCGTCCAGCTTGGCTCTCACGCCATTAAGGGTATGTCAATCACATAAGACCTTCATGCCTTTGTTGTTTGGTCTGACAGTTTCCATACAGCTGCCGTTGAACGCGCTGGTCTCAAGCCCACCGACGTTGAGGAGGTCTTTGTTGGCAATGTCCTCTCCGCAAAGTATGCAATAGATTCGGTCAATTAATTCTGTCCCTCCTGCTAACTTTTCTCTCCTCAAGCCTTGGCCAGAACCCCGCCCGCCAGTGTGCCATTGGTGCTGGCCTCCCCGAGTCGACCGTCGCTACTACCATCAACAAGGTGTGCGCCTCCTCGATCAAGTCTATCATTGTCGGTGCCCAGACAATCATAACTGGCAATGCCGAAATCGTCGTTGCTGCCGGAACCGAGAGCATGTCCAACACACCCCACTACCTCCCCAACATGCGTAACGGCGCAAAGTTCGGAGACCAGTCGCTGGTCGATGGTCTTCTCAAGGATGGTCTGACCGACGCGTACAAGAAGGAACATATGGGACTCCAAGGAGAGGAGTGTGCCAGCGACCACGGTTTCTCACGCGAGGACCAGGACGAATACTGCATCCGCTCGTACAAGAAGGCCAACGCCGCGCAAGAGGCAGGCTGGTTCAAGGAGGAGATTGCGCCCATCGAGGTCCCCCAGGGACGCGGCAAGCCTCCTGTCGTAGTTGACGCTGATGACGAGCCCAGGAACGTAAGTAGTCGTCGTGCATTGAAGGCATTTCTATTCTGGGAAACGTAGCCTGCTCACCATCTCTAGTTCAACGAATCCAAGACCCGCACACTGAGGCCCTCGTTCAAGCCCAAGGATGGCACGGTCACCGCTGCCAACGCCTCGCCGCTGTCCGATGGTGCTGCTGCCCTTGTCCTCGCCTCCGAAGAAGCCGTCAAGAAGCACGGCCTCAAGCCCATTGCTAAGATTCTCGGCTGGGGTGATGCCGAGCAGAATCCCTCCAAGTTCACCACCGCCCCCGCACTCGCTATGCCAAAGGCACTGAAGCACGCGAATGTGGAGCTGTCTGCTGTCGACGCTTTTGAGATCAACGAGGCTTTTAGTGTTGTTGCTCTCGCCAACATGAAGCTCCTTGGCATCTCAGAGGACAAGGTTAACCTACACGGCGGCGCTGTCGCGCTCGGCCACGCGCTGGGTGCTTCCGGCGCTAGGATCACAACTACACTGCTTGGTGTGCTAAGGGAGAAGAAGGGCAAGGTTGGCTGTGCTGGCATCTGCAACGGAGGCGGCGGTGCCTCTGCCATTGTTGTCGAATCGCTGCAGTAGACATGGTGACATCTTCTTACCTTGATAGTCGCGACACATGACTTTACAAAAACAAATAAATCTACGTAATTAATGACACGTAAATGCTAGTATATACGCACACGACGTACGGCGCAGATCGCACCGTCAGGCTCCGCTTGTGGGAAGCCGAAGTAGGCGGTTATCAAGTGCCTACATACGTCGCCCTCCGTGCCTACGTAGTCGGTTTCAGGGCGGTGGAACTTGTTTGCTCGCTTCAAAGGCACTAGCGCGTGTGTCCGCCACTGGCTGTTAGCCGCCCACGTGCCGCCCCTTGTGCCTGTATCCCAAAATCGACCGCTCCGTAATTCGAGCCAACACCAGCAAATCATCATCGTGCAGCCTCGGAAATGCCTCAGGCAATCGATAACAATGCCGTGTGCCTGCAGGGATGCGGCAATACCATGTTTCAACCACCAATGCCCGTTCACCAGCAAGCTCCTCCCTCCATTTCCCATGAAACAGCGCACGTTTGGTTAAACATCTGGCCAGCCTTGCCCAGCGCTACCGAGCCATGACCTTGGGCGCCTGACTGGTTCCTGCAGCTGCCCTTACTGCGGCTAGCCGGGGGTGTGCTCGCAAGTGCCCTCAGGTTGAAACCACGTCCCTGTGGCCCAACGGGAGATGCTCGCGCCCCCGGAGCCCCAGCTGGTCTGCCCGCCAGTCCGCCGATGGCGAATCAATGTCTATTATCGTCAGGGTAGCGATATCCGCCACCTTTGATCCTGCGTATATAGATAGGTCCTGTCACGCTGGCCGATTGGTACCTCGACCCTTTGCCGTCCGTCCGTTCAGTTCTTGCGCCTGTTCTTCCCCACGCGTCTAGTACGCAGTCATTCTTTATTTGGTTCATTCTCTTTCACCATCTTGACGATGCGTTTCTCCACACTCACTTCCGCTGCGGCCTTTTTCCAACTGAGCATAGCTGGCTATGTTCTAGAGGACGATTACATGACCGACTTTTACGGCGCTTTTGACTTCTTCACCGCAGCAGACCCAACCGAGGGCTTTGTCAAGTATGTTGACGAAAATACAGCGAGGCAAACAAACCTCATCAACGCATCCGTTTCTGCAGGTGCATCATGGGGTGTAGACCATCAAAATGAATGTCCGGAGGGAAGACCTAGCGTTCGCCTAGAAAGCAAAAAGAAATACAACAGTGGCTTGATCGTTCTAGATGTTGCCCACATGCCTTTTGGCTGCGGCACGTGGCCAGCGTAAGTAGACTCAACGATTTCCTTTTTTTTTTAAAAGCACAACGCTTAGCATTTACAGATTCTGGACAACCGGTCCCAACTGGCCCAGCAATGGCGAAATCGACATCATTGAAGGCGTAAACGATCAAGTGGTCAACCAGATGACTCTTCACACAGGACCTAACTGCAAGATCGGCTCCGACACCACCCAGTTTGCTGGCAATGTGACGTCAAAAGACTGCTACGTCAAAGCCCAAGGTCAAAAGGACAACCAGGGATGCTCCATTGGTGACACATCAAACAAAAGCTACGGTGCAGGCTTGAACGCGATTGGTGGAGGTGTATATGCAACTCAGTGGACTGAGGATGCCATCAGCGTTTATTTCTTCCCTCGCGGTTCCGTTCCGGAGGATGTTCTTGGTGACAGCCCAGACCCAAGCGGCTGGGGAAAGCCATCTGCCAAGTTCCAGGGTGGTTGTGACATTAAAAACACATTCAAGCAGCAGCAGATTGTCTTCGATACTACATTCTGCGGCGTATGGGCTGGCAGCAGCGATGTCTGGGAATCTAGTTCCTGCTCGAAAAAAGCCGCTACGTGCCAAGAATGGGTGCAAAACAACCCTGAGGCTTTCGCAGATGCTTACTGGACGATTAACGCTTTGAAGGTATATCAAGACAACGGCGAGGCTCCTAAGCCATCATCTTCATCCGCACCTAAGCAGAGCAGTGCTGCTTCTCTACCAGAGCCTGTCCCGAGCAAGACACGGCAAGCATCTTCTACACTTGCTGGAACAACTGGCTACCCTGCTATCCCGACCTCGCTCGTCAAGCCGTCCGTATCCAGCGTTGTCGCGCCCATTCCTACCAGCGAGACGTTGTCCGCCCCAGTCTCTGCACCAGCTGTATCCTCGCCTGTCTATGGAGTTGCCCCCAGCGCTTCCAGTGTTCCCAAGGTTCCCGGTGCTTCGAGTCGTCCAAGTCCAAGCCTTCCAAGCCCTCCGGCCGCGTATCCCACCGGTACCGAAATCGCAGAGGGCATAAAGTCCGTTGCGCCACCGACCCTTGTTGCGGCCCCAAGTCCAGCAGCAACTGGAGCAGGTGGCATGGCTGGTTTCCAGTGGCCTCAGGCCGGTGCAGGCGGTTCCAACAACACGAAGCCAACATCTAGACCCGCTGCCTTGCCTTCTCAGCAATCTAGCGCCCCAGCCCAGAGCTCCACCAACGCCGTCGTTTCACCCAGCTCAATTCAGAGCGTCGTCCAACCGTCTGGTGCCCCAGCCGCGTCTCAATCTCCAGTCTCAGCACCTGTTGCTGCAGCCCCAGCACCTGGCACTCCAGTCTCAGCATCTCAATCTCCAGCCTTGGCACCGAAAGCTTCAACTTCAGCATCAGGAACTTCGGTCCCAGCACCAGCCCCGACCACTCCTGCTAATGCGTCTGTAGCCGCTCCTGTCGTTCCTGTCGTCACAGACCTCATCCAGTCGGTCCGCACCGTATGTGAGACTGTTTACTTTACAGTGACGGCGACTGCTGCTCCAACACCGGCACCTGCACCTGCTGCAAGAGACGCGCGTGTGGCAAGGTTCATGAAGGAACATAGGCAGAGGCTCACAAGGCACCATGCAAAGCACTAGACTATGTACTCATGGGGAAATCATCAAGTCTTGAACAGGACTCGGCACAGTACATCTATTCGAAAAGTCAACACTGGTTGTTGATCTTTTTTTTTGTTTTTAGTTTTGGGGTAACGGCGTACGCGTACATATACCCCAGTCTATCTTCTTTGTATATATTACTTCTTCACCCACAGCAGCAATACACATTTTACGTGGTCTGTTACACAATTTGCCTTCTCGCTTGAAGTGAACTAGTTTTCTTTTTGAGTCTCCTTTTTCTCCGTTAACCCGTTTTACCCCTGGAAATAAAAACAATCATTGTTTCATCGTTTCCCTTGCCTTTTCCTTTCCCCGCACGTTGCCCGCGTTCCTTCTTGCACATTGTTCCGGAACATAAAAGAATGAAAGCGAGTGAAAAAGAACCATGGGAGGAAGTGGAATAAAAAATAGCAAAAATGTGGACGCTGTGGGAATTGAACCCACGACCTTTCACAAGTACGCACGAAAGATGCGAAGCGAAAATCATACCCCTAGACCAAGCGCCCGGTATTAGGTAATCGTTAGATGAATGCAAAATTAGATACAATATGACGTATTGAGTGTAAATGATGCAATGCAAGACGAGTCGCACCGGAATGTCAAAATTGTGTCGCTGTTGGTGGTTGGTTCGAGAGGCTGATAAGCTGGTAATCGAGGGTAGTGAGATGTACGCGTCTCAACGTTCGCGCGCGCTTGGAGGTGTGGGGCCAGTACTAGCAAGTCACCACATTCTCCTTGTCACAAGGTCTTGATTTGGAAGCATGAACTAGGTAGTTGGACCTACGAGCCGATTCTATTGCTATTATTATCAGACGCGCGGCTCTTACACTATCAGGATAGGCACTACATCACACCCGAAACATGTGGTATTGCTCTCCTATGCCGCCACAAGTCTGCGATGAAATACACCCGTGTACGATAATACATAAATTTAAACATTCGCTGTCTAAAAGTGCGATCAAATAACCCATTGGAACTCTCCAAGCTTCTCGCACAGTTCCGTTCTCTCTAACACCAATAACACTACCCAGCCTCTCCCTCCAATACCACTATAGAACATCCAGAAAGATGCCTTCAACTTCCTGTCACGGTGGCAGCGTAGGCATCTTGATGATCCTACGACCAAATGATAGCTCTCGAGAGCGCTACGTCATCTTGATTGAGCAGCCTGGCCTCAGCACTTCTTCCGTTACGTTTCTCGAGATACCGGCGGGTACGCTAGACAACAGGTCTGGCAATACGGCTGAGAAAGCAATCCAGATCATTGAAGAGCAAACCACTTTCACGGTTCAAAGTGAGGAGCTAATCGACATGACGGCTTTGGATCAAGATCGGGCACCACCCAAAGATCATGTCCTGTTACTGTTGTGGGAAAAGACTGTAGATCGTCGATATATTGAGCACTTGAAAGGCAGTTTGGATGGTGACCGTGCAGAGGATAGTTCGGTCACTATACGAATACGAAGCTATGATTTGTTTTGTCAAGGAAGCGCGAGAGATGCAAAGACTAATGCTGCGCGAGAGCTGTACGAGAAGTTGAGCAGGGAGGGTAAGCTCGACGAGCAAATGCGGCAGATTCGTACTGGCCGCATACCACATGGAGCGGTGCAAGAAAAGCACACGGGCAAAGCTGTACAAGTTTGAGATTTCATAAGAAATTTAGATAATTTTTCAATACCAGGAAGGTCAGTTATGACGTACACATTTGACAACGCCGATGCCAAGGCTTAATGGTTCTCATTATAATATCGTAGATCGATAGCTCTCACATCCCGATTGATACTGAGCAGTCTTGTTCAAAAATCTCCCAAGTTGAGAATAAATTAGTAATCCATCAAGATTCCTGCCATCCTCCTCTGATACTTTTCAACCACCTCCTGACACCTAACCACCACACCCGCCGCAAGCACTCTCACTTTCTCATCCTCCTCACTTCCAGCGCCCAAGCCCTCAAACACCATCTTCACCCAGGCCTGCGTCTCCATCAGCTCTTTTCCTTGCTCCGTCGCCAGTCGTTCTTTGTTCTCATTTGTTTCCAACAACATCAAGAAACCGAACAATACCGCATTCAGGATGTTCTTATCTTTAGTAGCCAGGCCGCGTACAGAGAGCAAGAGATCCCAGTACTCACGGGTCATCTGAGGTAGCGCAAGAGCATTTGGTCCTGATGCGTGGATGAGGATAGACAGGGTCTGTAGGAAGGGCGGCAAGAGGTGGGTGGAAGCATAGATGGAGTCGTTATTGGCGCGGATCTGGAGCCACCAGCGTCCTGTAAGAGGAAAGAAGAAATTATCTGCCACGATTTGTGCGAGAGCGTTTGGAATTGGCTTGTGTCGCTTCTTCTCCACTTCCATACGTGAGGAAAATGTTCGCACTTTGAGGATGTTCGGGCCGCTGAGTTGGTCGGCCGCTTGTGATGCAATCGGGGAAAGCATCTCGCGCGCCATACTACTCGATATCTTTGCGACAGATGGCCCGCTGTTCTCTGCTGCATAGATCTTGTGGAGATGTGGTGGAAGTTGCTTGCTGGGAAAATTCGGATTTGGGGGTACCAACTCATCAGTCGAAGTATCTTTCATACCTGCTAGCTCACGCGCTCCGATACCAAGAGTTGTGAGCATAGCTATGCGTTGCTGCAGGCTGTAGTCACCAGAGAAGAAGGATCGCGCAAACCACTGTGCCATCTGCGCCGGTCTAGCCAGCAGTACGGCAATGAGAGCCTGCTGTCTTTGTTGCGGGAACCCCTCCAGCTCCGAGTTGTCTTGCAGGCCTGTAAGAATCGTGGCAAGTTCCTCAAGATGGTCCGTCACTTCAGTTCCAAAGTTTGCTTTGCGACGGATCAGAGAAGCAGCTGTAGCTAGGGCAAGTTCGTGTCGGTCATAGTTTTCTTGGTCACGCAGACCGGCGATAAGATCTCGGATGTAAACGGGTGCCGTGGGCTTGTTACGGTTGATGGCTGTGGGATCATCTGTGTCGTCTTCCGGGTCCGAATCTGGTTTCTCGTACATCATTAGATCAGCGTCCTCGTCTTCGGATTCAGACATGACTTCAACAACTCGTGGGCCTTGTATTTCCGTAATTCCTGAAAGGTTCGTCGGCTTGGGAGTTGGTTTCGGCCTTGACTGCAGCTTCTTCGTGGGAGGGGTGTTTTCTTGCTGGCTTTTGAGATCCTTCGGACTTCCAATTTTGTCGTCAACTTCGGTCAGTCGCTGGTACCAACTTGCTTCTTCAGCCTCAGCGCCTTCCAGCTCAAACTTCAGCTGCAGCTCTGGTTTATCAACTATCTTGGAAATTGCGACACCGACGGCGATCCCTAAGAAACGAGCTCGTACGGATGAAGCACCGATCCGGTTAGACATTCCATTAACATGATGTGTGGATTTTGCCATCATAGTGAGAAACATAGGTTGTGAGCGCTTCACATAACCACTACATAGGGCTAAAGTCTGAGCAAGAGCTAGTTTTGTTAATATAGCTGTTCTTAAATCACGGGTTTCACGTACCTTCTTGCTGTAGTATTGGCGTGTGTGCAACGTAGACTGAATCGCCAAATAGCTTAATCAAGCTTTCTAGAAGGTTGTGTAGTTTGTCTATGGCTTATCAGCGGTGACTCTCGACTCAACAATATCGTTGCTTACCGTGGTCTTTGGCCAAAGCAGCGATGACACTTCGTCGAGCTGACAGTGACTCATCTAGTACAGGTATTGTTGATCGTGTCAGTGATGAAACAAGATGCTCTTTCAGGACATCGTTGTTTTTGATCAATGCGTAGACCAAACCAGCAGCAGCATCTACATTAGTAGAAGATGCAATGGGTGCGTCAAACTTGTTGGCAGTTTCCATCGGGAGGTACTGCTTTACAACGAATACAACGATCGCGTTCATATACTTCCGCTGCTCAAACGTCTTCATCCGAGATAACAGATGTTCAAGACGATCTATACCGCCGTCATGAATTATCCTCTGAAGAAGCGAGCCCACAATACAATCTGACTGTTTAGTACAAGCCAGAAATCAGTTTGATCAACATACCGGTATAGCCAAGTCCCAAAGCCTTTGAACAGAGCTCTGCAATAGCAGTGAGATTTTCCTCACTTTCGGAATCATCCTCCAGTAAGATGGCGAGATTGCGCCCTAGCCACTCTGCATATTTCTTGCCGTCTGAGAGCCACCTGGGCGTTTTAGAAACATCCTCGCTCTTCTTCAAAACGTCCTCCGCCTCTGCTGCAATGGACAACAGACGTCCCGAGACTACTTGCGTAAGGTACTCCTTCCATATGAGCTTCTTTTGTATGGTATTTTTTCCAAACGAGAGAATATCTTGCAATATAAGGAACGAGGTATCATCGCCATATAGAATCAACTCCAAAACCTCAAGCGCATCTGAAATATGTTCAGCTGTATTACGCTCTTCTCCAGGTCTCCTCCTCTGACGGCTGTCTGCAATGAGCGAACGGAGCCTCGTGACGATATGACCTATGCTTGTTGGATTCCGCAAGATATTCCTTATTTGCTTTGCTTCTTTTGAGCCTCTGACTGATCTCCAGTAGTTTGGAACAGTATCGTTGACAAGCTGATGCGCGATGCTTGCGTTGAGTGGGTCCGGAAGTAAGAGGCTAAAATTCTGAGCATCGAAGTAGTCCAGAACGCTATGTAATGTCTCCCGACTAGGCTGATTCTTCAGGGCTCTCAGTGCTGATTCTGCTGAGTCGACAACCACTGCATCTTCTGCTACGTTCAGGCTCTTAACTTCTTGAACAAAAGGCTCGGCGCTGTTAACCTTTTTCGTAGAAACCGCTGTCAGGAAATCAGCCATGATGTATGAGTATTCCAAATAAAAGTGTTAAACGGATGCGTCAATGGCCTCGACTTTAATAAGCCGCTGCAATGCTGCGTAGCGTGATGCGTAGTGTACTGTGCCCAATCGGCGATTCCTTCCCATGCGCAGACCCGCATGCTAGCGCCTTGGCAGATCTTCTACACTCTGATGCCTACGCCTACTGCCTGCTCTGGACTGGTTCTACATCTATCTTCGACACATTTACCAGACATGGCTGTCAACGTCAATGATATGGGAGCTGCATCAGCAGCCAATTCCCGGGCACGATGGTAAGCCAACAAAAGCCGAAGATGTCCCAAGCTAAGCGCTGATATCATGCGATAGGAAGTATCTCGACAGATTCCTGACTCGCAAGGGACCCTTTACGGACGAGGATAGCTTTATGGCTGGTGAACAGGTCATTGAGTATCTCAGTAATCTCAAAGTTCTGTAAGGATGCCGTGTCTACAACCTGTAGAAAGTCATAGCTAATTGGACGTAGTGTCATGTGAGTTTGTCATCAAACCCCCAATGGAAGCTTGCTTCCAACTTTCCCAGTTGATTTTCTGACGGAATGCAGCGGAGCTGGTGGTTTAGGCTGCGAAATTCTCAAGAATCTCGCGCTTTCAGGCTTCAAGGACATTCACGTAATCGACATGGATACCATTGACGTCAGCAACCTGAATCGCCAGTTCCTCTTCCGGGCCTCGGATGTAGGAAAGTACAAGGCAGAAACCGCCGCAGCTTTTGTAGAGAAGCGCGTCAAAGGCGTCAAGATTACCCCATACTGTGGCAAGATCCAGGACAAGGATGAAGCGTACTATATGCAATTCGGCCTTATTGTTTGCGGTCTGGACTCCATCGAAGCAAGACGCTGGATCAATGCCACACTTGTGGGCATGGTAGATGAGAACAACCCAGATTCGATGAAGCCATTGATCGATGGCGGTACGGAGGGATTCAAAGGCCAGGCGCGTGTCATCTTCCCCACCATGACCTCGTGCATCGAATGCCAGCTAGACATGCATGCACCCCGCGCTGCGGTACCTCTCTGTACGCTAGCCACTATTCCGAGGCAGCCCCAGCATTGTATTGAGTGGGCGCACATCATCGCTTGGGAAGAGGAGCGCAAAGACATTACTCTTGATACCGACGACCCAGAGCACATAACCTGGCTATTCAACAAGGCTACCGCTCGAGCCAAGGAATTCAACATCGAAGGCGTAACATACAGCATGACCCAAGGTGTAGTCAAGAACATCATTCCAGCAATTGCCAGTACAAACGCTATCGTGGCTGCAAGCTGTTGTAACGAGGCCTTTAAGATTGCAACCAACAGCAACCCTTTCTTGGGCTACCCAGGCATGGACAATTACATGATGTATACTGGAGACGACTCTGTATACACGTATACCTTTGAGCACCAGAAGAAAGAAGACTGTCCTGTTTGCGGTGCCGGAAACATTGCACGGCCGCTTCAGATTCTTCCTGGTATCACTCTGCAAGAGTTTATCGAGGGGCTGGCAGAGCGCCCCGAAGCGTATGTGCAGACTTGTTATATGTGTGCATGTGTGTTTAGCATTGCTGACCCAGAACAGACAGCTCAAGAAGCCATCGATACGTACAGGCGAAAAGTCGCTCTATATGCAGCTTGCCGGTCTCGAGGAGCAGACGCGGCCCAACTTGGAGAAGAAAATGGTTGACTTGGTCGAGGAGGGTGAGGAGCTGCTCATCACGGACAAGAGTTTTCCGACACAGTTCAAGTACAAGGTTGTCTGGGCGTCGAAATGAGCCCCAATGTCTTTGTCAAATGGCCTTTCTGATTAGTCAGGCCGGTTGGTAGAATGATGCGCAATACCTGAGGGATGCGTATTCTGAATGGAAAGCAATTGACCGTCATTTGTCCCTTTGAAAGGAGTTCGTTGGTGGTCTCTATGATTGTACAGGTCTCATATACATGGTCCTCGACTCTCTACTGTGCAACAGTGCCTTTTTTCTCGACACCCTTGACTTCGACCGGTTCTTCTTCCTCAATCACTTCCTGTCCAAAAGGCTCCGCATCTCCGTCTAGCACCCGTCGTATCTTCAAATGAGCTTCTGCGCCAAACATACCCACGACACCAATCCGCTTCTCCAAGGGCCCCCAGATCTTGACGGGTGGGCTCTCGCCCTTGAACAGCTCTCTTCCGGCATGTATCAACTCGTTTGCGGCAAAGCTTCCTTTGGCGTACTTGGGCTCGTACGGCACGCGATCCCACTCCTTCCTCTGGAGACGAAGCAATTGCTGGGTCATAGCATCTGAGATTGTGTCGCCGAGCTCCACATCCGCAAGCTTGGTGCTCATGGATTCATCACCTCCCGATGTTTTTTCGCGCCTCTTGGGTCCTGCCTCGCCACGGTTGCCACCGGTTCTTTTTCCGCCTGGCGCTGGTCTGCGAGCATCTCGTCCACGCAGGTTGGGACCGCGAGCAGGGGCTCCGGCTGCTTGACGGCTCACACGGAGCGTGGAGGGAGCGCGAACCATTTGGCCTGGAGGGGCCGAGCCGCGGGTCGTCCTGGGACCTGCTATGTTGCGTGCAACGCGGGGGGTTGCGCCTGACTGGGTGTTGGCTGAGGCGCCGTCTTTGGAATGTTCATTGGCCTGAGGGGTCGGCGTGCGGGGGGTTCGTCGTGCCATTTGGCCGCCGGGAAAGGAACCTTGTGCAGGTGCGCCAGGCTGGCGGCGGTGTTGGAGCGAGGCAATCTGCTTGAGAGCAGTCGCTGAGCGTTCTCTGCGAGTGTTTGACGCTGCATAGGTATGTCAATACAGCGGCTCTTGAGCGTACAATTGAAAGAATGAGGGCGTACGCTGGGCTGGAGATGCATCGCTGGGCCGCTCTTCAAGCCTCTTCGCCGAGCTGTGCAATGCTCTCGCTGAGCAGATCTGTACCGAGGCTACATCTGCTACCAATGAGCGCCGCAGCGCACCCATTGAAGAGTACATTTGTCGTTGAGCCATGCCGGAATGGATGGCAGTCGTTTGTGCGATAACTCTCAACTCCAAACTTTCGAGATCACGAAGTCTTGGCGGAACAGGGATCTTGCTCGAAGGACCTCCGCACCACGTGCCTACTCTTCACTCGGCAGCCTTCTTAGGCATACCCAATCTGGACTTCACGTTCGCCATAAAGAAAACCTCTCGTCTCATCTCACCGTTGAAATTTTTTACTGTTTGTTATTAGTAAATAAAAACCCCCTGGCCGCGATCAAAGGGAGTCTCTTGCACCACTTCCAACACACACTCGTGACTTGATCACCGTCGCCAACCAACTAGACAGCACCCTTGCATACGCCACTTTTGAAAGCAATCAAGCAATCAACTTTCTTTTTTGGAGTCTCAAAATCGTTGGGCATCTGCATCCACATCTGTGCCCGTATCACAGGAAACCCAGCCTCATCGCCTATCCGACCCCCAGCCTCTCTCCGACCGAACAAGTCTCACAACGCGCCACACCCTTTCTGACCCCGGCTCAATCACACCAGTCCTTCCCTATTACCCAGCCAATACCTTTCAGGACACAAAAAAAAGGAAAGAGAAAGACAAAGAGAAGCATAACCTCCCAGCCACCAGTCTATATCATCCCACATAATGCTCCGACGCGCCCCAACCACCATCACGCTGACCCAGGCCGACGTCGACCAATGGGAGGCAAATCGGCAACGCAAAATGTACGAGGCCCAGCAGCAGCAACAGGAGGCTGAGGCACAGGCTTCTGCCAATGGTGCCAAAGCCAGAGAGTCGAAGCAGCGGTCCAAGAAGGATCGTATCATGGGGGGTAATGCATGAAGGCGGGGAAAGGGCTGAATTCAGAATGTATAGGGGAAGAAGGGCTTGGAGTTGCGATTTCGTGAAAGAAAGAGAGATACCAAAGTACCCTGTATATTGCCATTTGGGAACAAAAAGATCTTGTTCGGTCGTAGTGCTCTTCTCCATATAATATGTGTGTACGCCTTGTGTCGCAAATCTAGTGGGTGCAGAACGGTACAAGGTAGCAACGAGAAATGTCTATCATAAGTCATCGTCATCACAACATTAAGATTACCACATTAAACTAGCTGGCCTGGCTCTCTCTCCATCTCTCTCAACGCGAGTAAGAAAGAGAACCAACAAAAGGCCGTCTACCGTAGCGGAATCAGCAAAAGGGTAGTAATGATACGTGAAAAAAAAACAAGACAACAAGACCAAAATCATGCTATGAGGAACAAGAGAAAAGAATGCCAAAAACATAACAAGGAGTGACCATACCCATCAGCGGTATAACCCAACCCTTCTTTCTTCATAAAACCCAACCCCATCAAAACAATAACTCCATCGTAGAAAACGCCAAGATGCCATAGTGACGAAGGTAAGAGGGTAACATAACTTGCGTAAAAGAATGAAATCGACCAGCGGCTCCATGTAACCGCCTGCCCCCTCCTTCTGTCCCATTGTCATCATCATCAATTGCGTGGCAAACCCACGATTCCGTGCTCTTCAGAACGACTCTCTGCTGGGAATATTTATCGTCCTCAAAGAGCGCTGTAATATGGCATCCATCTTGGATTGGGTGGGAGGATTGACAAACAGTTCTAGTCCCTGCTGAACCGCTTCTTCAGCCAGCTCTTGCGCTTTTCACCGCCATTGCTGCTGGTCTTGGACAGCATCTTGGGCCTCTGCGGTTCAGCGCCAGGGGCGTTGCCGCCGCCCAGCTGAATGGTAGCTGGCTGTGCGGCGTGTTTCGGAGGTTGCGGAGGCATACCGTTTTGCTGAGGCGGAGGTGACGGTCGTTTAGAGAAACGATTCTGGCCCTGTCCAAACTCCTCTAAGACGGGCGCTCTTCCAAAGTTGTTCATGAAAGCGTATTGTGAAGACATTTCGGGCTGTGGTGGTTGAACGGGTACACCGCGCTCGATGGAGCTGTTCTCGCTGCTGGGGTCGTTGGAGTAGATTCCGTCGCTGTGACTGCCGTTTGAGCCGTTGGTATGCACTGTGTCGCGAGACGGCTGGTATCCGTTCATGGGATAACCTTGCATACTCTGCCTATTGCTCCATCCCGGATCGGACTGCATGCGGTTTCCGTAGCGCATTCGTGGAGGTGGTCCTCCACCAACAGGTCCGCCGTAGCCGTGGCCATCAGCGTAGCTGTCGCGGCCAGACTGCCTCTGGGCAAAGTAACCACTGGCGGTAGAGTAGCGGTTCTGGTCATTGTGGCCGCCGTAGTAGCTACTCCGTCGGCTTTCGTAGGAGCTCATGCCATCCGTCTGGTCCACGCGCATAGACTGCGCCCGGCGCCTGTATTCGCCATCGATGGCAGCTTCGAACGAGCGGATCGTGTCGAGCGGACGCTCCCACCGGGAACGAGTGGGATTGGAGAGATCCGGATCGACTGCGGCAATTGTTAGTTGGTGATGGTTCATTCACAATACCAATGCGGACAGTCATAACAACAAAACAACAAACACCAGCAACGGCGATCACAACATACCAATTGGGTTACCGGCGGAGTCGGTATGCTGAAATGAGCGCAAGGACTGCAGGGTAGGCTTCTCAAGCGCAGCAGCGACTGCAGTAGCGGTCAGCAAAGATAAGGTACACAAGTCAACAAAGCAGACATACTGGGCTGTTGCTCATTCATAGCGTTGTTGGGATCGGCCTTTGAATTGGGATCGAAGTGCTCGCTGTACTTGCGCTCGTGCTTGGAAGGGCTCTTAGGGCTCTTTGGGCTCTTGGGCGCGGGCGGGTCGCGACTTTTGTTGCTATGGAAGCTGAGGCCGCGCTGACGCCGTTGCTGCTGCGTGGGATGCTCCATTATTGCGGAGTTGTCAGGGCGCGTCTGATACCCAGTTTTTTTCCTTGTCTCTTTACACCTGCTTGCAACTAGGCTGAGGCGTTAGGGTGGACGGGTATGGCGGACCACGTCTGTGGAGTGGGTGGAGAACCGGCGTGTGAACGCACGCGAATGTGATCCCAGCGCGCTGAGCTATGGGTAGTGATAAGGTGAATACCTGGGCTGGGCAATGGACTATGACAACGGCGGGCGCAAAAGCAAGAAGGGATGCCAGAAGAGTGAGGGTGAGCGTGGCCGGCGGGCACGGGTAGTAGTATGTTAGTAGTCGTGAGACTCGGACAAGGCACAGGTAAGCTGCGAGCACGACGCGCGGTACGCAAGGCCTTCGCCCGCCCGCCAGCGAGTTATCGCGACGACTCGTCATCAACGGCGCAGCCCAGCTATCCCGATTGGAGTCTAACACGATCTGCGGCCGCAAGCGATCCACTTTCTGAAACGCTGCGAGCAAAGCCCTGGCGCGGGGCGTGCATATGGCCATCCAAGACGGACACTCTTGGTGATAGGTCCTATTTCTGCTCCGTCTCGCGCCCCGTCTCGTCCGGACACACGTCAATTGCGCCGTGCGCGAGACAGCGTCTACGACACCAAACAACCGCCAGCCACGATGCATTCAGCCTGTCTAGCTCCTGTGCCGTTATTCGCTCTCGCGCCTTGGGGTGGGCAAATTTAGACAAACGTCAATAGTCCATCTGCCAGAAGCGGTCGGCCTTTCCGCCCGGAGCCATGCCTAACCCAGCCCCAATGATCCGACCAGCCTCTCTCCACACCACCACACCACGCCCCGCCACTTGTTTTGCCGCTCTATCTTCGGTGGTGCTCCAAAAACAAGACAAGGATTGTTTTTTTTTTGGCCTCTCGTTCCCATTGACACACCGCCGACAAACGACCAGCGACAACATCCGCGCAGCCGCCAAAAAGGGTACCAGGCGTCAGGCAACAACATCCAAGGAACACTACACTATAACCCAGTCTACGCTACACTCCAAGCAGCAACAAGCATGCGTCAAGACTGCATGTTACATTTTCTCTTTTTATATCCCACCTTCCCCAAACCTGTACCGTAGCAGCCTATCCCGGATCCAGCCGTTGGTCTGATAGCGCTCAAAAACAAAGGACAAGCACAACAAGCATAGAAAAAAAACCCCAGAACCATACGTTTATTGCATGGCTGGGCTTGGCCAAGGAAAAAGAAAAAGAATGCCCTCAGACCCTCAGGGAAGATCGGAGAGATTCACATATGTACTACTACCATGATGAAAAAAAAAGAACAAAAAAAACGCCGCCGTTTTTCCTGGACAAGTTGGCCAGGTGGCGTCTTAACACGCGGGTTGTGTACTACATACAACCCTAATTTGTGCTAAACCGAACCGCCTAGCACAGCACAAACACACAGACACACCAAACACCATGACATCGACGATTCGGCCCCCGTTAGCGCAGTCTGCAAACCCCCCATCGACCCTGCCTCTCTCTCCACTTGTGATTTGCCAGAGTTTCAGGACAAGGGGGCATGCGGCGGCAGTGGGGACAAAAAAAAGGGCGGAAGCTGATGCATGTTGCATACCATGTACATATACTCATGTTGTACATACTATGTGTCTGTGTGAGTGAATCTGCTCTTTCCTGTGTGTCTCTCTCTCCAACGAGGCTTGAGCTTATGCTGCAGCCAGGTGGAGCCACCCCACCACCCTTGCCCGTCCGTCCGCCACGCATCTGTGATGTCATCCCGATTCGCGGCAATTACCTGATCACGTGTCATCTCGTATCATTTCTTGGCAGTTCTTGGCATTGGCTACGTACGTACTTGTACGGTGACGAACTCATACCGTTATCATGGCGGAAACCCTTACGGAGAAAAAGAATAAGCTTAATTGATACACAAGCTTTCTTTTAAAATAACATCAAAATCGCTTTGCGCCTTGGAACTTTTTGTGATCATTTCCACGCAATTTCCCAGAAGACTCCGACAAAGATCTTACCAACTACTCAGGCCCAATCAATCTAGCTCTGAGTTGGCATGTTGACCGACGCCTTTGTTGCAACCGCGTCCTCACTCCTCCACAGACTCGTCACCGTCTTCTGCTGTGTGTAAAAGAGGAGACCTGGCTTGCCGTAGAAAGTGTTAGCACCGCCTCCCGCAACCGACTTCTTGTTACCAGTGAAGGAGAACATGGGGAGCTACAGATCATATTAGCATCCGGACTTATTTGACGCAACAGGGCAGCACTAAAACTTACAGGGACGGGAATTGGCACATTGATACCGACTTGGCCAGCCTCAATCTCACGCTGGAAGCGGCCGGCAGTAGCGCCTGAGCGGGTGAAGATGGCAGTACCGTTTCCATACTCATTTGCGTTGATCAGATCAATGGCCTCGTCAATCGTCTCGACATTCAGGCACACAAGCACAGGACCGAAAATCTCCTCGGTGTAGCACTTCATGTGTGGCTTGACATTAGCAATGATGGTGGGGCCAACCTAGCATTCAGTCAGTACGGTACACGTAGTCAAAGGCAACAGCGAGTACTTACCCAGTTGCCATTGGCATACTTCTCCGAGGGGGGCTTCTGGCCGCGTCCATCAAGCAGGATCGTCGCACCCTCCTCCTCGGCGCTAGTGATGAGGTCTTCGATCCTCTTCTTCGACTGTGGGCTGATGACGGGTCCAAGATCAGCGCCCTCTTCAAAGCCGCCGTTCATTGAAAGAGCCTTTGCGCGCTCGGCAATCTCAGGCACCCAGTCTTTTGTCTCGCCAATCATCACCAGGGTGCTCAGAGCCATGCATCGCTGGCCAGCGGCACCGAAAGCTGCACCAGCAATGGCGTTCAGTGCATGGTTCTTGTTGCAGTCAGGCAGGACGGCAGCATGGTTCTTGGCACCCAAGTTGGCCTGTACGCGCTTGCCCTGGGCAGATGCACGCGCATAGATGTATTCTCCGGCCTTGTTGCTTCCAACAAAGCTTATCGCCTTGATGCGGGGCTCATCGATGATAAAGTCCACCGTCTTGGCTGCGCCGTGTATAATGTTGATAACACCAGGAGGGAAGCCAGCCTTCTCGGCAAGCTCGGCCAGAATCATGCAGGCGCCAGGGTCGCGTTCGGAAGGCTTGATGACGACAGTGTTACCTGTGACGGTGGCGATGGGAATGGTCCAGAGAGGAATCATAGCGGGGAAGTCTTGACAAGACATGCATGTTAGCAATTATTCCCGGTCTTGTCTTCGAGGCCTTGTTGGTACTCACTGAAAGGGCAGATGGCAGCCACAACGCCCAATGGCTCCCTGTAGCTGCGTGTCTCCATATCCTTGGAAACCTCTAGCACTTCACCAGTCATCTGGGTAGTGATACCGCAGGCTGTCTCCGCAACCTGCAGGCCACGAAGCACATCGCCTCGCGCATCTGCAAATGTCTTTCCCTGCTCTAGCGTAATGCTGGCTGCCAGCCTGTCCCAGTTCTCGCGAATCAAGTGTGTGTACTTGAACATAATTTGCTGTCTGTGCAACAAGCTCGTCTCCTTCCATGGCTTGAATGCCTTCTCGGCGCTGTCAACAGCTGCCTTGAGCTCCTCATCTGTGCTTTGGGGAACCCGTGTGACCAGGTTATTGGTCGCCGGGTCGTGCAGATCAATCCACTGCGTAGCTTTGGAGGCGACAAACTTGTTGTCGAGGAAGTTTTGTGTGTCTGCAGGCGATTGGATCGGCTCATGGTTCATCGGGTACGATTCAGCTGCCGCAGATGATGCCGGCCTCAAGTGCTGAGCGGTGGCGTGTAGCCGGCGAGCGGCGACCTTGGTCTGGTTGACGGGCGACGACATTCTTGTGCACAAGGGAGCTGCGCGGATCAGGGACGAGCGGGCGGTCAGCGTTGGAAGGCGGGCCAGCATTCGGCGGGAGGCCATGTTGCTCCAGAGCAGTTGCTGGACCAGATGTGGGGGCGGGGAAGATGCAAGAGAGAGAGCTCAAGACCGACTCGAAGAGAAATCGAGAGAGTCTTGGTGCGTAAACCAGGAGGCGAATTCAATTATATCAGAGAAAAGAAAGAACAAGTCCACGTGTTATCCGATAGACGCCTACAGCTGTTAAGGGAAACTTGGTCCGGGTTACCCATTGCAACCAGCAGCCGGAGCTCTGGAGAAGGGGCCCCGCAGCCCACTCCCGAGGTAGCTCATGGCTATCCAAGGCTTATCCACACCTCCGCGGCGTCTGCGGCGTTTGTGTGGTCTAAGGCGCCTGCGCTTACTACACCTGATCATCGCCAAACAATGCATGATAAGAGCAGAATTCCACCTCGGGTCACACCGTGCTTGCATTGCGAGTCTTGATATTGTTTGCTCAAAAAATTGCGTATTCCATTTGCCTAGTACAAGACAGCAATGCATAGTTATAGCGCCGTAAAATTCAACATGCTATAACCACAGTTCTGAATATATATAAAAAAACACTTATGCCGGGTCCAAAACTAGTCTTTTGGACCAAGTCGCATTCGCGTGGCATCAATTTTATTCACGCCCTGCAAGCTTTTTCATGTCCTACAAGCTCCTAACGATACAAGCCCTTTGTCTAAACACCTCGGCGTGCTATTTACGAGGCGTTTGATCGGGTGTTGCGCTTGTTGACCTCACTCTGAGCCTTCTCAGACCCAGTAGCGACAGCCTCAGCGGCCTTGTCCTTGGCGCTCGCGGCAGCGTCCTTTGCCTTCTTTGCCTGGGCCTTGACCTGCTCCTTTGAGGGAGCAGCACCACCTCCAAGAAGAGCGGTGGCGAGGATGGCGATGATAGCGACAGCCAGGGCACCGATACCACCAGCAACCTCGGGAACAAACTTGATGGCCTCAACGGGATCACGCTTGGCAATCTCGAGGAACAGGTTGAGCTTCTCCTTAACGTACAGGACTGGGTCATCCTTGAAGACAAGATCAGAAGGTGACTTGGCGCTGTCCTTGGGCTTAGGCTTGGTAGCCTCCTCCTCGGCCTTCTCAGCGGGGTGCTTGAGGTCAAAGGTCTCAGCTTTGAACTTCTCGGCGTCGTCAACAGAGTGGCCAATGTAGATGTTGTCGAAGAGGATGTCCTTGGACATGGTCCAGATTTCGAAACCAATCTAGTCTAGAGTTAGCAAGAAAGCTTCGACAAAGCAGACGTGGGAAAACTCACGGCGCCAATGGGCTCAAAGTTGGCCGGGGTCTTGTCCTCGAAGTAGTCAGGGTTGGCAATCTTGCGAGGAGCCCAGACGCCCTTGTAGGCCGGGTTGTCAATGAAGGGAGCGGTCCACTTGCCCTTGTAGGCAGGGTTCTTCTTCATAGGAGGTGTCCACTTGCCGCAGCCAGAGACTTCGTCACACTTGGGGTTGGGAACAGTGGGTGGAATCCAGTCACCGTCCTCCTCGTCATCCCAGTCCTCGGGCTTCTCAGCCTCGGGGTCAGGGATGGTGGTGGGCTCGTCCTCAAGCCAATCCTCGGGCTTGGTAGCCTCCTCGTCGACAATCTCGAATGGCGCGTCCTCATCCCAATCCTCGGGCTTCTTAGCCTCAGGGTCAGGGATACGGGCCTCGTCAACCCAGTCTTCGGGCTTGGTGTCCTTGGGGTCGTCAATCTCCTCAGGCGGGTTGACAGAGGGAGAGAAGTCCTCGAGGAGGGTACCGTTGCGAGTAGACTCGCCGTCGATCTTGATCTCGAAGCTCTGGTCGGGCTTGACGATCAGAGTGTAGAGAGTGGTGGTCTTGACGATGCGGGCCATCGGAGGGTTCTTGAGGTGCTTCTCCTCGTATTCGCCGGTCTTGGGGTTCTTGTGGCGGAAAATGAAGTGGACCTAGAATGTCAGCTTCGAAATGCAAAAGAGACCAAGATGGCGTACCTTGTTAGTGGCACCGCACTTGTCAGGTCCAAACATGATCACGTAGGGAGAGGCGTTGGAGAACTCCTCGGCGTGGAGGGCCGCGTTGTCCTGAAGGAGCTTCAAGTACGCGCCACCGCATTCAAGACCGTCTGCGCTTCATGTCAGAAAACCAGTTCACCCTAGCTCGTAGTGACAAAACCTACTTTGAAGCTTGACTTCATACTGAACAACAAGCGTCTTGCCCTTGTTGTCAACGGCCTTGGGGAATTTGGCCGAGATGGCGTGGTGAGCCGCCTGGTCCTTGATAACCAAACCCTTGTCACCTTCCATGCCCTTGAGCACAGAAGGCTCTTCAACGGCCCAGGTACCAACGTATGCCCACTCCTCCTCGTCATTGACCTCCTTCTTTGCGTTTGAGCGGCTCCATCGAGATTCCCAGTCGTCGGTGAACTGCTCCAGGAAGGGTGCCTTTAGCGATGTGGGCTGTGGCGGTATTGGTTAGTGAAAGCTTCTCATGCATGGCCAGCGTTGTAGACATACTGTGAAAGTTGGCTTTGCGACTGCCGAGGAAGGCGAGGGCTCAGTGTCGGGTGAGCTGGCGTCTTCTGCGCGCACAAAGGCGGCAGCGAGCGCAGCGGTAGCACCAATTGCAAAGCGCATTGTGCTTGCCTACTGTCGAGGTGGAGCAGAGGACTTGAATCAGGTTGGAGTGGAGGGGTGAAAGAAAGGCTGGGGGCGAAGTGGTGTGGTAGGTAAATAAATGCGGGCGTCGTAGCTCAAGGCCACGGTGGTCAACTTCAGGGAAGGCGGGCGGCGAAGCTCTCCACTATTCTCGGTTAGTGGGCGGGTGCCACGGACCCCTGCCAACGGCTATGGAAACACGCAGAAGAATGCTTCAACGCATTTGACAGCTGGCCTCTTGCCCAACGGCCCTGATACAGGCGCCCTGTGCAGCAATCAAATGAAACCAGGCTCATCATGGACGACAATTATGCTGCCCCTGAAACAGTCTTGGGTCTACGACCGCTGGCGCTTGCACTGCGGGGGGGAAGCATTCACAGCATGCTTAGTATTCCCGCTAGTGTGAACACAGCATGAGGACTACTGCCAGGTGGCTAATACGTGCTACTATAGCTGCTTTGACTTTTAATTTCATTTTCAATGCTGGGTCGGGCTAGATGGGGACGTTTGCAAGTAACTATGGAAACGATTGACCTGCAACTATCTCCAAACCAAATACGATGAGACTATCATTAAAGCTATCCAACTATACATCGCATAATAATAAGCATACCCTCGGCTTCCCCACCTGGCATCGCTCGCGGCCGACTCTGTGATGATGGTAAGCCTGACACGTCCTGTCACAAGATGGGCCCACCAATATAGTAGACTGGATCGGGAATCAACACATGCATTGCCATTTGGTGGATTCAAGGGGGGAGGGCTATTTGTACAGCCCATGGATGCATTCGTAAGCGACGTCTCAATCGAGGTATCTCAAAACACCGCCGCATAACTAGACCGAAAGATGCTGTATACTCTTTGCCCAAGTCCTGTCCGATAGATAGTACAAGTCCCGAACGCCATGCGCTAAAGTCAAAAGTCCTAGGTACTCCATGCTGCATTCCATATAACATGTCCTATGTCTCGTGCAGTATTTACTGTGTCAACAACCCTGCCTAGCAGTGATGGAGGCAGGGGCTCTTCCTCCTCGTCCCCGAAAGGCATGAACATGCCCGACGGGGTCCTCCGCAATTGTCCACTGTGCAGCGATGTTGACGAATCGCTGCGTCGAAATGAGTATGGGTCTGAGATTGTGGGTGTGCTTGATCGTTTTGTGCCATATGAACTTGAGGAATCAAAATACTCATCACTCTCTTCATCGTCCTCGGGCAATAGGAAGTTGCGCGAGGGGTTGGAGGGCTTCAGTGTTTCCGAAGACGGCGAAGGCGAGAGCCCGCGTGGTTTCCAGAAGCCCAGGGAATGCGACTGCTGCTGCGTGTCTGGGACATCTGGCGAGTCTGTTCGATACTTGAGCGTGGTGGATGGTAGCTTTGCAATGGTTTTGTTGTCACCGCTAATGCTGGCTGTCGATGCTGTGCGCGACAGCGGCTTCCTCCGGCGCGATCGCTTCATCATGACGACGCCTTCGTCCGACGAAGAATCATTGTCCTGGTACTTAGCCCAGGGGTTGTGGTTGCAGTCATCCTCTTCATCGTCGGCGTCTTTGCACTCGACGGCGATGCACTGCTCTACCTTGTCGTCGAAGCGGATATGGCGCTTCTCTCCGTGATCCGGCGTGTGCAGCTCGGATGTGGTTCTGGAAGAAAAGTAGTCGGTTCCTTCGGAAAGGGGGCCTCGGGACAGGGTGGACGATGTGGGGAAGTCGGGAGTGACGCGGCCGATGATTGGTCGGGGCCTCCGCATGTCCAGCGTCACACCGGTTGTTCGCTGTGCCTGGACCGACTCGGCAGCCTGTTGGACGAGCGAGGACGACGAGATTGATTTTTGCAGCATTGCTTCTGACATGCTGCGCTTCTTGAGAATGGGCTTCTTGACGCCATTGACGAATGAATTCGTCTTGGACAGGCGGCTGGCCGGCTCCGAATTTTGCCGTGAGCAGAATCGGTTGGAGGCGGGTTGCAAAGGGCCGTAGAGCCATGTCACGTCGACGTCCTTGAGCCTGTGCGATTCGTCAGTCGGGCCCTGGAGCGAAGAAAAAAAAACCTGCAAGATGGGCGCACGGATGGGGGTTGATCGACACCCCTGCCGTGGCGGCCGATCGAAATCACCAAAACTCACCAATTCAGCGTCTCGGGCGACACCGTCTTTAGTTTAAACTGGGCCTTGGCCCACGTTCGCCACGAGGCATTTTCCAGTCTGGAGCGCTCGCCGTAGACGTTGCGGTGCTCGACAATGTGCCGCCACGACGACCAGATGTCTTCCTCTCGCCACTCGTACGAGAGGTAATCAACGTGGTGTGAGGGCTCCTTGCGCACGGCCGTGTCATCTTCGGAGATGGGCAGAGGGTCCGGCGTTGTCAGCGGTGTGTCGGACGAAAAGCCCTCGGTTGGCGAGGGCGAGGGTGGTGCAGGGGCGTGCATGGATGCACTTGCCGGCCTGGACGAGGCCGAGTCGAGGGACGCGGTGCTCTTGTCGTGGTGCCGTGCTGCAGCGTAGCGAGGAAACGCCAGGCCATCGTCGTCGCTGCTGCTGTTGCCCGACTCGTCCGACTTTGTGTCGAGCGAGAGGCTGCTGGACGGGGTCGAGTAGAGCGACGAGGTGCGCGAGGAGCTGAGCGAGGGCGAGCGCAGGTCGGGCAGCGAGTACTGGTTCTTGCGGAGCGGCTCGTAGGCGTCGTAGGCGAGCGACGAGGACGAGGGCGAGCGTTGGAAGGGCGCGGCGTCTCGGGGAAGCGACAGCATGGCCGTCATGTCGGGGTGGCGGGCGTGCAATGCCTCAGTATCAGTCACAGGTGCTGCCACACGGGGTCCACAGAGTTGGCACGGGTGGTTGTCGACATGCGGCTTGTGGCAGCGGGGAGGGCCGAGCAGACTGGCGTCGACGGGGCGAGGGCCGGGGGAGCAGGAGCGTTCTTAACAGCGCGGGCGGGCGTTGGGTGGACGCTGGGGCAGGGCGGGCGTGGGGGGGCGTGTCGAGGGAATTGGGAGGACTGGAGAATTGAAGGTTTGGATATGGATGGCAATAGTGCGGAAAGCATCGACCTAGACCGTCACCCACGGCCAGCGCAGGCTAGCCGCAACCCCGCAAGCTCGGGGCTCTGGCACCTGGCCGGCCGTATGGGAGCATCCCGTACGCCTGCACTCGCGCACGAGGCGGGCCTTGACCGATATGGCGTGCTGGCAAATGGGAACCGCCCGCGCTGCTGCGACGCCTGCCATGGCCTCGACGCACCGCCGGGCGACGGTGACGGGCTCCACCGCGCTGCGTGCTGCTATCGAGTAGCTGCAGCGCAGCCTGTCCGCTTGATCGGCATGCAGCCCAACAATTGAAGCGCTCGCACGCCTAGACCACTGCTGCTAGTCGCCGTCGTCAAGACGACGCGCCTCGTCGGCTCGTGGGTGGCCGCCCGTGGCCGGGGGGGTTGCACGGTGCATGGTGCATGGCTGTGGCCGTGGCCGTGGCCGCTGACGTTGAAGCGTTGAAGCGTTGAAGAGCGTTGGCAGCGTGCGCGAGGGGGCGAGGGCGCGGGGAAGCGTTTGCGCTGACGGCATGGCCAAGGGCAAAGCTGCTGGCTGTGGCCGCGGCCGCCTCGCCCTGCCCTCCTGCAATGCGACGCATGCCCGCCCGCTAGCCCGCCATCTAGCCTCTCAACACCATCCCACTGCTCAACACTCGCTGGGGACATGACGAAAACCATCCACAGCCCTCCGCCAAACGCCTGCTCCTCCGCAGCTGCGCTGAACCCCCGCTGCTGGCGAACCTGTGGGGAATGACGCCCAACGGCTGCACTGCGACTTCAACAAGCCCACGCTGCCCCGGAGCAAGCCCTGTGGCTGCCCGCGACTGGCTCGATGCCTCGTTATCAGCCCCATATCTTGCCAGTGCAATGTCGATGCGGCAATTGTGAATTCATCTGCTACCTGCAATTCGATTCGAGGCCTCCAGAAGCACCTCGGAGCGCGCGAAGAAGGAGAAGGAGCCTGCCGTAACGCACTGCAGTGGAGCAGCGCGCCCATGAACCCTCCGCCCGCCAGTGCTTCAAAAATGCCTCCTGCGGCGAGGCCTTTTTACAAGCCACGCTGCCCCTCTCCTCGCTCGCTGCTCTCTTCTTCTTCTCCTCCTCCCCATCCTTCCCCTCCTCCGCGCGCCCCAGCGTCTGTATGTACGCCTCCTGTGTGCGTCCTGCCTTACGTCATCCACAGCCCTGTTCCGCGGTCCTTGAGCCGCACCCCACGCCAATCTGTCTCTTAGCCTTCCACATTGTCGGTGGCAGCACTTGCAAGGTGGTGACTTTCTGCGACCGACCATGGAACTCATCAACAGACGTTGACAGCTGGTGAAACGTTGTACGGCAGACTCCGACCCACCCAGCCGTGGCGCCTACACAGGGCTGAAAAGCCGCGCAGAGCACCCACGCGTCTTGGCTTATACATACATGCATGCATGCACACATACACGCTTTCTCAATTGTTTTGCGTGCTCCGGCACATGACCATATTCGCAATACAATGTACTCTTTCCCGCTTTACAAATCAACCTTCTACCGCCTGTCCTGTTCAAAACTTGCGTGAGGCCAAAGTCCGCCAATAGATCGACCGGTGCCGAATCGATCTAGCTAACAACTCTGCAGGGGTCCAGCCCCATGACGCGCAGACTCGGTGTTCGTTGTCGTTAAACGCCGAATCCCGCGAGGCCGATGTGTTATTTACCTACTCTCGTCGCCTGTAACGAGAATTAGGGTCACCATCTTGTGCGCCGCTATATAACATGCTGCTGCCGTTTCGCACTTAATTTTCTTTTTGCCTAGTCATCATCCGACAATCTTAACATGACCACTGCTCACGATACGTCAGCCCCAGCCGGGGGGCCCCTGCCGCAAACCAACGAGCAATCGCCCAACAAAGAAATCAGCACTTCAACCCCGTCCAGCAGTCGCAGCGTTGCCGAACGAGACAACACAGTAGATGAGGAGCCGCAAAATGTAGACGAGAAGAGCGCAGCCGTAGAAGGCGCTGGTGACGCGCCTCCAGTGCCTGGTGCACCGGACGATGCGCGCCAGCAAAGAACAAAACTTCAGATCGCCCTCATCATGTTCTCACTATGCGTTGCTGTCCTGCTCGTCGCCCTAGACATCACCATCGTCACAACGGCTTTGCCCACCATTTCAGGCGAGTTCAAGAGTGCGGCTGGATACACATGGATTGGCACGGCATACCTCATTGCTCAGTCTGCTGCAACTCCAATTTGGGGCAAAGTCTCTGATATCTTCGGACGGAAGCCTATCCTGCTCCTCACCAATGCCATCTTCTTCCTTGGCTCGCTTCTTGCTGGAGTTGCCGTCAGCATGGACATGCTAATCGCTGCAAGAGTGGTACAGGGCATTGGTGGCGGTGGCTTGATCACGTTGGTCAACATTACCATATCCGACCTGTTTTCGGTGCGAGACCGAGGCCAGTACTTTGGTATGATTGGCGGAGTGTGGGCATTAGCAAGTTCCATCGGCCCTGTCATTGGAGGACTCTTTACACAAAAGGTTTCCTGGAGATGGTAAGTTGGTCTCATCCATGTCTACTCCCTTAATAGGCATATAGCGTCCCATGGTCCCTTTTTTTTTTACCTTTAACTTTGGCCTACAACATGTACTGACTTGGCTTCTATTGTAGGTGCTTCTATATCAATTTACCTTTTGACGGACTAGCGTTCATCATCCTCCTGATCTTTCTCGATGTTAAGACGCCCAAGACGCCACTAACTCAAGGCCTCAAAGCTGTCGACTGGCTAGGCTCGCTCACTATGGTCGGCGGCGTCATCATGTTCTTGCTGGGTCTGGAATTTGGTGGCATAACATACCCCTGGGATTCTGCAACCGTCCTCTGTCTCATCATCTTTGGAGTCGTGGTCATCGGCATCTTCTTCCTTATTGAGTGGCGGGTAGCGCCCTATCCCTTGATGCCTCTCGACCTCTTTTCCAAACGGTCCAACTTGGCTGCCTTGACTGTCTGCTTCTTCCACGCCTTTGTATTCATCAGTGGCAACTATTTCCTTCCGCTCTACTTCCAGGCGGTGCTCGGGGCTACGCCGATTCTTTCGGGTGTCTATCTCTTGCCACAAGCCATTTCCCTGTCCTTCCTTTCAGCACTGACCGGAGTGATTATCAAGAAAACTGGGCAATACCTGCCTATGATCTGGTTCGGCATGGTTCTGATGACTCTGGGCTTTGGGCTCTTTATTGATTTCGGTGTCAAAGCATCCTGGGCCAAGATCATCATTTACCAAATCATTGCAGGTATCGGTGTCGGACCGAACTTTCAGAGCCCCCTCATTGCTCTGCAGAGTCTTGTGCCGGTAAGTTCCTCTACCAGTCCGTGCCGCGGCCGCTTATGCATATTTCGACACACTGTCGTATGCAGCGAGCGGGGTTGTGTGCTTGGCTGTCATTACCATCGCCGCTAGTACACCGATACTAATAAGCTTTGCAGAAACGTGACATTGCTACTGCGACCGCCACTTTTGGCTTCACGCGCAACCTTGGCTCAGCCATCTCCGTCGTTGTCGGTGGTGTCGTGTTCAACAATGAGATGAAATCTAGACAACCCGAGCTTGCTGCTGTACTCGGCCCACAAACTGCGTCTAGGTTTGGTGGAGGCGCTGCCGGCGCAAATGTAGGCCTTATTGAGTCGCTACCTCCTTCGCAGAGATTCGTGGCTAGAAAGGCTTTTGCCGAGTCGTTGAGTACCATGTGGATACTATACGTCGCCTTCGCTGCCGCTGGACTTTTGGTCAGTCTCCTGATCCGGCGCAACTTGCTCGATAAACAGCACGAGGAAACCAAGACCGGCCTCGAGGCCGAAAAGATGAGGAGACTGGAGAGGGAGGCTGAGCGAGCTGAAAGACGGAAAAAGAGGGCTAGCAAAGGCTCGTTGCCCATTGACCCAGAAGCACAGACAAGCGACCCCGAAGTTGACCAGGGAAAAGAAACCAAGGTGTAATTGTTTTTTAACATCATAGTAAGATACGGACTTTGCATTAGCGTTGCATCGATTATGGTGTTCTGTTCCATGGATATAGCTCCCCTCAGGACAAAAATGGTTTGTAAACTGCGATAAGTAGATAGATACAATACATACGCAAGTCAATCCAGTACGTCCCCGCAATGTCTACGTCAAAGGTTCTGACTATGTATTCAGCCCGCTAACTCGTATGCACCATTGTTTTACAATGAAGAAAGGGCCCATCTGTCTTCTGCCATGAGGACACTTGTTCAATTGCCCAACACAATCACTTCAACATGCTTAGAAGATCACAGTAGGCCATGATACACGGCTCCCATGCTTACGGATGGATGTATGGAAACATGTAACCTACGCCTGTTAGAGTAAACAGAACAAAAAGGAAGCTTAGAAACTATAAGTAGAATAAAGATAATAATGCTCTGTGCACGAAAGCAAAAAAATCAATGGCGCTGCGTCGCTCGATGGTCAAAGTGGTGATGCTATGTCACGTGCGCCAATCGCCAATCGCAGCGGAGTCGATTCAAAGCTCACCAACATTACCGCCCGCGCGCATCCACACCACCGCCGACGCCAATCCCTGCACTAGGACTGCTCGGACTGCTTTCTCCAGAGCGTTCTTAATATACCGACGTGATCCATTCGCCCGCGCACATCTCGCCGCCGCCACAATGCCGACGCCCGAGTCCGAACTCTTCCTTGCCAAAAAGCCAAAGGTTGCGCCAACCTTTAACGGCGTCGACTACGAAGACAACACTGCACTCAAGGCCGCGCAGGATGCTATCATCAGGGAGCAGTGGGTCAAGAGCATGATGGCGAGACTGGTCAGGGATGAGATGGGCAAGTGCTACCGGAGGGAGGGAGTCAACCATCTAGAGAAGTGTGGACATTTGCGAGGTAAGCTTTCTATACAATACGGTGGCATTTGAATGCGTATGCAGAAGATCGGTGAGGGCCGAGGGACGACAGCACTGGTGCAAAGACTCTCGAGTATGATCGTGGGCATTGAAGACCGTGGCTGACAGCGGCTGTGTAGAGCGATACTTTGAGCTTCTCAAGGACGCAAAGGTTAAGGGATACCTCTTCGCGCAGCAAAACTACGTCGACGAGGCGCTCAAGCGATAGACGATTTCGCAAAGGACGATGGGTGCACGCACGATTACATGCATGCCGGGCGAATCATACATGACCCAATAGAAACAAATGCCAGAATGAGGACAATGCAGAGATTCAATTTCTGGCAATCGGCAGGCATTTCGAGGAGAGACGTGACAGTCTTCTGAATAAGCGAATCTGTACATATGCGTGCCGGAAGAGAGGCTGATGTAGCACGAATCATAGGAACCAAGTTTACAATTGCAATGGTTTAGTTTGCATTCGTATAAGCTGACATGAGTTCACAAAAAAGAGATACACAGCATTGAGTAGTGGCTAAATCCGGGGTTGCTCGTAACCTCTGGCCGCAGCATGATGAGGCCAAGGCTAGCTCACCGAATCCCCCACTACCATCGCGTACCTGCGTCGGCAGCTCCCATCCATAGCTACCAACACGCAACAAGATGCCATTTCCGTTTGTACTACCGACTACTTCGAGTATATCCTTTACCGAATACTTCAATAGTAGCACACATCCATCACTTCCAAACTGCGCAACGACTGCGCGGGGTGTCCTTCGCGATGTGCTCAAGCGACACAAACGCATACCGCCTTCCTCACAAGCCTCCAACTTCGCGACCGTAATATCTGCGCTCAATGACTACATACCATATCTGTTTGCACTAGATGCGGGTCTAAGTGGAGCAAGCTGTGCAGGAGAAGAAATCGACCTTGTGCTGGTCAAGGAGCTGGAGGTAGAATGGCGCTCAACGCTAGGATCCTCAATACCAGGGCGAGAGCCTGCAAGAGTCAAGCTGAAGAGTCTAGATAGCGAGTTGTGTTATACTCTGTCGACGCTGGCCTATGTCTACAGCCTCCAAGCTCGGGCTCAGTTACATACTCTGTACAATGCAACCTTACCATCACCCGAACAACGAGCAACGGCAATCAGCACTGCTATGAAGCATTTCCTCGAAGCAAATTCTATACACACATATCTGTTCAGCCGCTCGGGGCAGTACAATTCGCAGCCTGCAGCTATTGACATTTCGACTGCGGTGCTTGGTGCACTTGCAGAGCTCACTATGGCCGAAGCCACCCTCATCACAGTTTTGAAAGACGACCCCTACCCAGCCGTTGTTGTAGAGGACAGAAATAAACAGAACAAGGACTGGATGTTCAAAGGTGTCGAAATACCAAAAGTCCGCTCACACCTGTTCGCACGTCTATGTCTTGCTTCGGCCGAACACGCTGCGAAGGCCCAAGCCATGCTAGGACGCTCGCCAAAGATTAGCGACGACCTACTCAGATACGTGGACGATCTGAGGCGGACAGCCAAGGGCAAAGCGTGTCGTTTCCTCGCGTGCGATGCCGAGGCAGGAGGCAAGACTGGAGAAGGAATTGCATGGCTACGGGGCGCGAAGAAAGAGTTGGGCTTTGCAGCACTAGGGGCCGAAGAAGAAAAGAAAGCTTCTGGCTTTTCTAAGCTGAAGAAGGATTGGCAGGAGAAGAGAGAAGACCGCAAGATTGAGAAGGGCGTGGATTGGGGCACTGATGCGGGCAAGTTTGAAGAGGGAAAGATAGTCGACATGCTGCTGAAGAAATGGGAGAAGCAGAATGATACGGTGTGTCTTCTTTCTTATGTCAACCAGAATCGTCGTTTTTCTAACATCCTCAGATCGGCATGCAACTCATACCGCCTTCGGAGCCGCTGCTTGCAAGTATGCCGTCTGGCCGAGAGTATCACACGACAAAGATGTTTGTCGTACCGGCACTTGATGAAGACGCGCTCGTACGCATGAGGGCGCCTCCAGACCCAAGCGAAGCTTTCAAGGGTAACGAAGACGACAGTGCTGATGAGGATGAGCGTAGTGCGCCTGCTGGAGCGTTCCCAGGAACAAAGACAGATTACGCACCCAGTACAAGCTACTACTGATTGGCAAGTTGTAACCGTTAGCAATCTATGCGAGTTCGATACCCACCAGGAAATGCTCGCTTCCTCGACTATGATCAGACTCCTTCTTTTCCGTTATCTTTTGTGACTTGAAGGTGGCCAAGGCCATGCCTGTTTGCAAGTAGTTACAAGGCGAATACCATGCAACTCTTTCAACAAGCAAACCCGAATTTTATTTCCTCCATGAATCAGTATCCCTGGTATCATAACATATCTTGTGCGGCTTCATTCCCCACTATCATCACGACCGCGAACATGAACATAGTACAGCCTATCAAAAAGTCTGCGTCAAACGCCATTGCGTAACCGCCACCAGCGCCCCAAAGCCCAAGATAACGAACGCGAACCAGAAAAGATAATGGCCCCCATACCTATTCCAGTATGTCCAACCGCGACCACCCTTCTCCAAGATAACCGGCAAACACGCAGGCCACATCCCATAGATAACCGGAACCGTTCCGCCGGGGCAAGATAGCATGTGTGTATCAGCCCAGCTACCCTCGCGTCATTGGACACAGTATTGTGTATCATTCTGCCCATTATTTTTACCCAGTTCAGTTTAAACCGCCACCCATCCCGTCTTCTCATCTTCTTGCCCTTTCCTCTTATTCGAACGATTTCAATACTCGTAGCTTTTTGGGGGGCGTGCCCGCACCCCCTCTCCACTGCAACCCCCGCCCCTGCGTTGCCTTTGCTGTCAGCTAACCAATCATGTTCTCCTCCGTGCGCCGCATTTACAAGCTATGGGCCGACTCAACTGATAAAGGATAGATAAGGGGAAACCAGCAACAGCGCAAGAAACATGTACGCTGCATGCATTGCCATTTGTCCCAATGCGCCATTGTGGACAAGATAGGGCGCTTACCTGGCGTGTTTTGTTGTATTTTGTGTGCGCGCGCTCTGTCTTGTTGCGCAGACTACTATCCGGCTTGGTACGTGACACGGCGTGGGTGTCGTGTGTGTGCGTGCCGTTCTCCGCCCGGGGAAAGTGGACCCCCGCCCTGTGACATGGGTGGTTACTGATATGCTAGACTAGACTCTAGTGTAGGGATACGAGGGGACCGGAGAGTAGTTATGGGCTTGCTTGCATATATATCTGTGGGGAAAGACGGCATGTCGTTTTTTTATGTGGCCATGCCGGTTATATACGCTGTGTATATGCTTGGTTTTTTTTCCTCAACGCGTGGGATAAGACGTTTACTTTTTGTTTCTGGCTCCAGATAATTTGGGGTTGTGAAATCGTTTTGTTTCTTCATCATCATTTATCTGTATTCTTGTCCGTCTCGTTGCGGCTGTTCATATACTTGGTCTGCCGCATGCAAATAAGCTCGTCGCGACAATGGCCAAACACCGTACAGTTGCCGAGGAGCCTGTGACGTCGGTCCTGCCCGACGGCGAAATCCCGTATGACCCTACGCATTCGCTCAATGCGGATGAAGAAGTGCTCGCGGCGCTGGGATACAAGTCCGAGTTCAAGAGAGAGTTTTCGCTCTATACCACGTTTTGTGTTAGCTTCGCGGTCCTAGGACTCCTCCCGAGTTTCGCCTCGACGCTCTACTATGGAATGGGATATGCGGGCACGGCAGGCATGGCCTGGGGGTGGATTGTGGCCATGGTTGGTGTTCAGTGCGTGGCCATGAGCATGGCAGAGCTGTGTAGTAGTATGCCTACTAGTGGAGGTTTATACTATGCTTCCGCCGTGCTGGCGCCGAAGGGATGGGGACCTTTTGCGGCGTGGATTACGGGTTGGAGCAATTGGCTTGCACAGATTACAGGTGCACCGTCCGGCAAGTAACATGAATTGAGGTCGTCAGACTGAAAAAGCACAAGGATTGACTGGTCGATTTAGTGAACTACGGAACTGCAGCTATGATTCTAGCGGCCGCAAGCATCAACAATCCATCCTACGTCCCGACCAACTACCAGACTTTTCTGCTCACGACATGCATCATGATTATCCATGCGACAATCTCTTCGATGCCGACGCGTTGGATTGCAACGTTTAACTCTGCGGGCTCGACATTCAACTTCATCGCCCTGATTGCCGTCATTATCATGATACCCGCCGGAACGGATCGCACTGATCACGGACTCCCCCGTTTTGCTCCTTCGAGTGAAGTCTGGGGTACCATTTACCCAGGAACATCGTTCCCTGCTGGCGTCTCTGTCCTCATGTCTTTCGTCGGCGTCATTTGGACCATGTCGGGTTACGACTCGCCTTTCCATCTCGCCGAAGAATGCTCAAACGCCAACATCGCCTCTCCGCGCGCTATCGTCTTGACTTCGGCTACCGGCGGCATCTTTGGCTGGTTCTTGCAGCTCGTCGTGGCATATACCGTTGTCGATATCAGCAAGGTTCTCGGTTCAGATCTGGGTCAGCCGTTTGCCGCATATCTCATGCAGTGCATGCCGCAAAAGATGACTCTGGCCATCCTTTCGTTGACCATCGTCGCGGGATTTAGCATGGGCCAGGGCTGTATGGTTGCAGCGAGCAGAGTGACTTTTGCGTATGCTCGCGACGATTGCTTCCCGCTGAGCCGATACTGGAAGAAGGTCAATCCCTATACGAAGACACCTGTCAATGCCGTATGGTTTAACACCGTCATTGGCATTCTCGCCTTACTACTCATTCTTGGAGGAAGTCTGGCTGTTGGTGCACTGTTCTCAATTGCAGCTATTGCAGCTTTCATGTAAGTTTTACATTGTGATCATGGATGCATAGGCAATTCGCTAATGTTTGGGCAGCGCCTTTACCATTCCTATCTTCATACGCGTCTTCTTCGTCGGAAACCGCTTTAGGCCTGGCCCATGGAACCTGGGCAGGTACTCCACTGCTATTGGTACCGTGGCATGCGCTTTTGTTATGCTTATGATACCTATTCTATGCTTCCCTAGCGTCACTGGCGCCGACTTGACGTAAGTCCTCCGCACCTGCTTCGATTCTCTTACCAGGGAAAGCTAACAACCCTCACAGTGTAGCCAATATGAACTGGACGTGCGTTGTCTATGGCGGCTCCATGTTTCTTGTAATAGTCTGGTGGATCTTATCTGCGCATAAATGGTTCAAGGGTCCTAAGGTGAACATCGAACACATGATGTACAGTCGCGACGAGGTCGTGGTAGAGGGCCAGCCGTTGGAGGGTGATGGCGATAGTGATACAGGAGAACTAACACACAGTAAGCTTGCGAAATCATGAGATGATAGCGATAGTGTGTATAAGTAAACATTTAGTGTATCACAGTATCATGTTTGTTTTGTTGAAATGTATGGACGACGGAGATTAGCGATGGCATCCACTATGATGTGAGTGTGATTTGATTAACATGGCAGCGTGTTTACAGGAGAATGTATCTTTTCAACTGCAAGACATGCTGAAGTGATTTATTTTCTTTGATAAACGGAATTACAGGGACAACACGACCACGGTTTTGAGCAATGTCAGCTTATCAAGGTTCAGGCCTGATCGGACGTATTTCCAAACACGGATGTGTGGTGCCCATCCACCACATGATGCGTCCGACACATTGAGCAATGACAGGTGTGAAGGACAGAAATATTATTATACGCAACTATGCTAACTTCAGGTAGCCGACGGCAAACGTTGTGCCGTACCAATGCATATAATAACATAATCCCCGGCATTTCGATATCTAGCATCTTAAAACGCTGGGTACCAGCGTTTTTGAACACGCTCTGTACTGTTTCATCACCTGTACAACAATTACAAAAGCGGAGTATTTGGGTAGTAACGCAGGTGACATGGCAGAACAATTCGTCTATTTATGGAGTAAAGTTTGCTAGCGTCGTAGCTTGTTGAAAGCTATAGTGAGACTTGCATAGCAATGCAGTACTCAGTAAAAGAGAATTAGTCAGCTCTATGTTGAATGACGCCATGAATCTTCAGTCCAAGACCTATCTCAGTGTTGCATCGAGCAAACTAACTGCAATAGTCGTTATGCTTAGCTCCTCCATCTGTGCATCGGTTAACACCACAGTACTTGACGACCGGGGTGTCAGTGCAGGCGCCACAGTGGAAGAGCGTATACCGCACATGATCAGGGTCCACTGGTAGTCCGGCCCTCTCAAGAGCGGTTTGGATTTCTCCGTAGTAATTGCCTATTAAGTAGAAGAAAAGCAATTAGCGTCATAAGATTTTTATGACACCAGGACATGGAGAGCCTAACCTTTCTTGAGAAGACCATATCCGCAGTAGTCAAGGCCGTTTGTACAGCAGTCAGCCCTTATAAGTCCACCGAAGAGGGCAAGAGTGAGAGCGGGCATGATTGAGAAATGCATTATGGATATCCGGACTTGGCTTCTATGACTGATGAGGTAATTATTCAAGTAGTAGGTATTTTGTAGAGTGAAGCGTGCGGGAAAGACCTTGGGGCAGAAGCTTCTTTATAGTCCTTGATTCCCCTACATACATTCGCGCAGCAACTCCTTAGAAAAAGTGGTTTCATCAGCCCATCCATTGCCAACCCAGAGGTAGAGTCAGCACAAATTGTGGGTCAAGTAACACAGCGTAGTGAAAGCTGAGATAGACGTCTTACAAGATGCACGTAAAATTACATATTGGGATCCGAATTAACAAAACCGGACAAGCTCTACAGGCGCCATGGCCGAGCCGTTCCACTGCATTATAGCCATGCATGCGCCGAGAAACTCAGCTCGATCGCGCTAGCATCTAAGCATCAGCACTTGCACTCTACCGAGTCACTGTTTAGACATACCTTCTGCTTATGTACACACTATTGCCAATTTGTCGGTGGCCTGAGCAGATTCACAAAGATTTTCTGTTGATGCAAGCTCCACTCCAATTCAGAGTTAGCAAGGCGTGTATATGGCCCGCGCTGCTCTAGAACGCATGGCTTTTCCCTGAGCCCCACATGCGGGGAACGCACCAGAGCTGAAAATTCTCGAAAGCCCGAAATGTTACGACATCAACTAATGATACACGACATATATTGAAAAGACGATCTTGCTTCCATCGAACACCAGATCAGCTGGATAGGGTTCCCTCTTCAGTAACTGTATCTTCAGTAGTATAGTGAATACTGAGTCGGTTGTCAACTCTACGTAAACCCGTTTTGGGAATGCAGCCTGCTAAGTATCCTAAATTTCCTATTTCGGTGACCAGCTCTAGGATACAGGAATATGGATAACAAGGCCACTACATGCAAAATTCAGCGCTGTTTTCGAAGTCAAATAGGCACATGGCCGTATGATGGGGACCTCTTCTCTTTTTATCTTCCTCTGCTTCCTCTCCCTCATTCCCTTTCTTTTCCTGTCACGGTGAGGTTCACAGGAAGGGACAGACACGAGTACAGATTCTATTGCTACAGCCTGATCGGATGGAGTCTTACTATAGGTAGTGTAGAGTGGTTAACAGGACGTAGCCCCAAGACTTACACCAGCGTCGCGGAGAAAATTTATGTGAGATTCCATCGAGAAGTTGACTGGGGGTGTTTAACATAGAAGGGACTCCATCTCCTTGAGCCGGACTAAAGGTCGAAAAAACAAACAAACGGAACTATATCACTAGAGGCAGTAAGCTCGGCCATATAATTTCCGACCACATATGGTTCCCGGCCACCCCACTGTTAAGAGTAAGACTTTTGAGTAGAAGCAATGTAAGACTTCGGTGTCAAGAGCTCTCAGGTTTGGTCTTCGCGGATGAAGCAACAGTGTGTATGAACAAAGTACTGCAAGTAACTTTTATATTGTACTTGTACTCGTAACTTAAGCTGAACGCGTTGAGCCACAAGGGACCATTGCCTATTGCTACATAAGCTTCATGCAACATGCTCAGTTACTCAGTAGTGCCAAGGCATATTGATCACATAGTAGACCACGTGATTGCGGCACGGTTAGAAGGATTGGGGCGCAGCGATTCAAGCTGCATCCTCCAAATTACCTACTAGTCTGTGTTCGTGCATCATTCGTAAGGGGTTTCAAGGGTCTTAACAGGTGGTCATCGTCCGCAGCTGCTCGGCCTTGCCGCTGCACCCTCTTCAGCCCAATCGTTCATTCATTGTGTCAGCCCTCACACTCTCATCGCCGTTAGCTGGTAAATGCTCAGAACCAGATCGCTACTGTTTGCAGTATGGATCCGCTCAGTGTTATGGCCAGCGTCATCGCGATTCTCCAGCTTTCAGCTAAGGTGCTCAGCTACCTAAACGACGTCAAGGATGCCCCAAAGGACCGTGCGAAATGCGCAGTGGAGGTATCAAGTCTTCACAGCCTTCTCCTCAGTCTCAGATTTCATTTGGAAGAGGGAGATGCCAGCCAGTCATGTTACGTCGCTGTCCGAGAGCTCGGAGTCGAGAATGGACCGCTGGACCAGTTCAAGCAGGCGTTGGAAATGCTGCAAGTTAGGATGACTGACGGGGGTCGACTGAAGAAAGCTGGTAAAGCGCTTATGTGGAAGTTCGATAAGGACGAGATTTTAGGAGTTTTGGATCGAATAGAGCGGCTGAAGACACACATATTGGTCGCGTTGAATATGGATCATTTGTGAGTTTCCACATTAGTACCGCAGAGCAACACAGCTTACATACAAAAGCAAACTTTCGCAAGATATCAAAGATGACACCAAATTCGTTCGGGAGTATGTATCTGTTATCCAGTCTGGGGTAGACACGATTCAACAAAACCAGGATTCTGCAAAGCACAGCAGGCTTCTGAACTGGATATCGGCCTCGGACTACCCCGCTCAACAATCGAGTATCATAAAGCGTAGGCAGGAAGGGACCGGACAGTGGTTTCTGGATACGTATGAACTCGCACATTGGATCAATGAGAGCAAGGCTACGCTCTTCTGCCCAGGTATCCCCGGAGCTGGCAAGACTATGATTGCAGCTATTACAATCGACTATCTACTAAATACAGTCAAGAACAGTTCATATGGGGTTGCTTATCTGTACTGCAACTACAAAGCTCGAGAGGAACAAGACCTTTTGAGCCTACTGGCAGCCATTCTCAAGCAGCTAGTCCAGGGTCAATTGTCGACGGTAGATCGCATAGAACAATTGTATCTGAAGCACGCGGACCAAGGAACTAAGCCATCCCTCGACGAGATCTATAGCGCGCTCCGAGATGTGGTTGCATCTTATCAATCTGTATATATAGTGATCGATGCACTGGATGAATGCCATGGAGGCACTCGTTGCCAGTTCCTGGCCAAACTCCGAGATCTCCAGGCAATACAGGATGTTCGTCTGATGGCCACCTCGCGATTTATGTCAGATTTCGAGGATACTTTTGGTACAGGGCCAAGTCTTGAGGTGCAGGCTAGCAGAGAGGACATCAAGCGTTTCGTGGCTGGGCAGACGCATCATTTATCTCCATACATACAGCAAGACATAGAGCTGCAGGAAATAGTGCAGGAGAAGATAGCAGATGCAGCGGATGGCATGTGAGTATCCTATACAATCAAGGTAGTGATGCGCACTTACGCAGTTATAGGTTTCTACTTGCTTTTCTGCACACAAATTCGCTGCAAGGCAGAATGACCACGAAAGAGGTAAAAAAAAAACTCGACACGCTCGAAAAAGGAGCAGCTGGACTTGACAACGCGTACAAAGAGGCTCTTCAGAGAATCGATAGTCAGCTAGAGGTTGACTGTGAATTGGCTAGAAAGGTCTTGTCGTGGATCACACTCGCCGAACGACCACTCACTACTGCCGAGATCTGCTGCGCTCTAGCAGTAGAGTCTGAGGAAGACGAGATAGATCCAGAGAACGTACGTACTCCGGGGGACCTGGTCTCTGTGTGTGCTGGTCTTGTCGTTATTGACCAAGAGAGCGATATCATTCGTCTCGTACACTACACTACGCAGGAATACTTCGAGCGGACTGGGAATGTATGGAACCCCGGAGGCCAGGTGTATATCGCTACCACATGCCTTACGTATCTTTCATTTAGCGCTTTCCAGAGTGGCAGCTGCCCCACTGACAAAGAGTTCAAAGAAAGGTTGCAGCAAAATAGATTCCTGGACTATGCGGCCAAGTCTTGGGGACGCCATGCAAAAACCGTTGAAGCAGAGGTCGCTGCTCATGCCTGTGAGCTCCTTCAAGGGAGTTCTTTTCCATCCATGGAACAGGTTTTATTGGTCTCTCACGACGGATACAAAAAGTATAGCACAGCTTATTCTGTTCGTACACCCTTGCACTACACATCACAGTTTGGACTCCCTGGCATAGCTGAGAAAGTGTTGGCTATTGTAAATATGCCTATTGTAGAGGCGGTAAACGCTAAAGATAGCTGGGGATGCACTCCTTTGGCTTCTGCAGCAGAGAATGGCCAACTTGAGATGGTGCAGTTACTGCTCGATAAGGGCGCCGAGGTCAACGCGCAGGGTGGAACATTCGGCAACGACAATGCACTGCAGGCAGCCTCAGCACAAGGCCACGATCAGGTGGTCAAGATACTAATCGACGCAGGCGCTGAGGTCAACGCGCAGAGTGGAGGGTATGGCAACGCGCTACAGGTAGCGTCGTACAGTGGCCAAGAGAAGATAGTCAACATACTACTCGAGGCGGGTGCCGACGTCAACGCCCAGGGTGGAGCCTACAACAATGCACTGAAGGCAGCGTCGTATAGAGGCCATGTGCGCGTGGTCAAAGCGCTGCTAAACGCGGGCGCCGACGTCAACGCGGGCGTCGACATGAATGGCGGAAGAGGAACATATGGTGATGCACTATACCTGGCTTCAGATAGAGGCCATGAGCAGGTGGTCAAGATGCTGCTCGACGCAGGCGCCGACGTCAACGCGCAGGGTGGAAAGCACTGCCACGCAGAGAGCGGAGATTTCGACACCGCACTTCAGGCAGCCTCAGCAGGAGGCCACGAGCAGGTGGTCAAGATGTTGCTGGACAGGGGTGCTGAGGTCAACGCGCAGAGTGGAGAGTACGGCAACGCACTACAGGCAGCGTCGCATAGTGGCCAAGAGAAGATAGTCAAGATATTACTTAGTGCGGGCGCCGAGGTAAACGCGCAGGGTGGAGACTTTGGTAATGCACTGCAGATTGCTTTAACTATAGGCAACGAGCGGGTAGTTAAAGTACTGCTTGACGCGGGCGCCGACATCAACGCGCAAGATGGAGCCTCTAGCAACGTGCTACAGACAGCGTCTTATAGAGGCCAAGAGCAGATAGTCAAGATGTTGCTAGATAGAGGCGCTGACGTTAATGCGCAGGGTGGATCTTCTGGCAACGCGCTAAAGACAGCCTTAGTAGAAGGCCACGAGCAGGTGGTCAAGATATTACTCGATGCGGGCGCCGAGATAAACACGCCGGGTGGACACTTTGGCAATACACTACAAGCAGCAGCATATGGAGGCCATGAGCAGGTGGTCAAGATGATACTTAATGCGGGCGCTGATGTCAGCGCACAAGGAGGACATTTTGGCAATGCACTGCAGGCAGCTTCAATACAAGGCCACGAACGGGTGGTCAAGATACTAATCGACGCAGGCGCTGAGATTAACGCGCAGGGTGGACATTTTGGCAATGCACTACAAGCAGCATCGTACAGTGGCCAAGAGAAGATAGTCAAGATGTTACTCAACGCGGGCGCCGATGTCAAAGCCCAGGGTGGAACATTCGGCAATGACAGTGCACTGCAGGCAGCTTCAAGGGAAGGCCACGAACGGGTGGTTAAGACACTAATCGACGCAGGCGCCGACGTTAATGCGCAGGGTGGAGAGTATGGCAACGCACTACAGGCAGCGTCGTACCAAGGCTATAAGCGGGTGGTTAAGATACTGCTTGACGCAGGCGCCGACGTTAACGCGCAGGGTGGAGAGTATAGTAACGCACTACAAGCAGCTTCAGCAGGAGGCCATAAGTGGTTAGTTAAGAGATTACTCAATACAGGCGCCAACGTTAATGCGCAGGGCGGAAAGTATGACAGTGCACTACAGGCAGCGTCGTACAAAGGCCACGAGCAGGTGGTGAAGATGTTGCTAGCCAGGGGCGCCAACGTTAATGCGCAGGGCGGAAAGTATGACAGTGCAATACAGGCAGCGTCGTACAAAGGCCACGAGCAGGTGGTGAAGATGTTGCTAGCCAGGGGCGCCAACGTTAATGCGCAGGGCGAAAAGTACGGCAACGCACTACAGGCAGCTTTAGCGGAAGGCCATGAGCAGGTAGTTAAGATATTACTTGATGCAGGCGCCGACGTCAACGCGCAGGGTGGAGAGTATGGCAACGCGCTACAGGCAGCGTCATATAACGGCCACGAGCAGGTAGTCGAGATATTACTTGACACAGGCGCCGACGTTAACGCGCAGGGTGGAGAGTATGGTAACGCGCTGCAGGCTGCGTCATATACGGGACAAGAGAAGATAGTCAAGATATTACTCGATGCGGGTGCCGACGTTAATGCGCAGGGTGGACAGTATGGCAACGCGCTACAGGCAGCGTCGTATGGCGGCCATGAGCGGGTAGTCAAGATACTGCTTGACACAGGCGCCGACGTCAACGCGCAGGGTGGAGAGTATGGCAACGCACTACAAGCAGCTTCAGTAGAAGGCTATGAGTGGTTAGTCAAAACACTAATCGACGTAGGCGCCGAGGTTGATGCGCAGAGTGAAGAGCATGGTAATGCATTACAGGTAGCCTCAGTAGAAGGCTATGGGCAGGTGGTCAAGGTACTACTCAGCGCGGGCGCCGACGTCAACGTACAGGGTGGATACTTTGGCAACGCACTACAGGCGGCGTCTTATGAAGGCTTTAGGCAGATAGTTAAGATACTACTTGACGCAGGCGCCGACATTAACGCGCAGGGTGGAGAGTATGGCAACGCGCTGCAGGCAGCGTCATACAACGGCCATGAACGGGTAGTCAAGATACTACTTGACGCAGGCGCCGACGTCAACGCGCAGGGTGGAGAGTATGGAAACGCACTACAGGCAGCATCGTACGAAGGACACGAGCGGGTGGTTAAGATACTGCTGAACGCGGGTGCTGATGCCAATGTGGGCGCCGACGTTAACGCACTATGCCTAGCCTCAGCTAAAGGCCACACGCAGGTAGTCAAGACGCTGCTTGGCGCAGGCGTCGACGTTGACGCCCAGAGTGAAGTCTACGATAGTGCACTACGCCTAGCTTTAGCAAAAGGCCACGAACAGGTGGTCAAGACGCTGCTGAGCGCGGGCGCCGACGTCAATGTGGGCGCCGACGTTAACGCACAGGATGGGCTCTACACCAAAGCACTATACCTAGCTTCAGCTCAAGGCCACGAGCATGCGGCCAAGATGCTGCTTGATGCATGTGCTCATCTACGTCAGGAGGCTGATCCTGTGTTAAGACCAGACTAGCTTTGCTCAGGCATCTAGAAAGTATTCTTAGCCTGCGTAGGAGGAAGCACAGGACACTAAGACACGGGGAATCTATAAGGAACCAAGCCCAGAAGGCTTCATCAACTCTCATTTCCTTCTCCTTCCGCTCTTGTCTCCTTACCTTCACTTACTTCTTTTCCTTTGTTATTTGTCATTCACTCTTTGCTATTTCCTTTGACCTTTGCTCTTTAGCCTCTGCTCACAGCTGGAGAAGCTGCTAGCTTGATAAGCTGTTTCTCTCAGCAACCTTTGCCATAGCAAGCCGGTTGTTTCAGCCAAAGCTTCCTATCTCTCCCCTATAGTTAACTATCTCTTGGGTACGTCACTAAGTGATTCCTTATAATTAACTCAGTATCTGCTGTTTTTGTCTCTCAAGTACCGTCAATGTATAGTGAGTTTGCCAGAATAGCAAGTTTGCCACTCTACCAAGACCCAATCAACTTTGACTACAACATGACTATTACACGCGATAGTTAACTCAACACAACAACACGAATAACTCAAAAGAATCTTAGATACAGCTTGCACTCTATATCATTCGAAGTAACGCGATACTAACATTAAGAAGCGCTGCACAGCTCTATACAGTCTCTCATTAAACCCTTAGCAATTGATGTGCAGAAAAGTTTTCTAGACAAGATTGTACGACTAACTTGATTAAAATAAGTAGTAAGAGAATCTGTACGCCTGATAAAGTTAGCTAGCCACTTCCAGCTAATTTGGCCAGCGCAGCGCGCAGCCAATAGCTTATCAGTTATATCACGTACAGCAGCGTAGGTAGGTGTAAATCTACACTAATATAGACTAGGTATACAGCTGATAATCACCTCCTCTTCTATCGAGTAAGCTTCTTTAAGTTGGGCTGGTCATTACGTCTGGCGCGCTTTCTAGCGCGTCGATCGCTCAACGTTGATTTAGGCACGTTAAAAATCAAAGCTGCGCGGCGGTCTGTTTAGATTTGATTGGAATAAAGAGATTATATAGCAAGTTGAATATCTGATTCATTTGAGAGTAATTGAGTGGTGTGGCGTGGAGTCATGATAGAGACAAGTATAATAGGTTAAGAAAGTTGGTGAGGTGCGCGGTTCGCTTGTCCACTACGTTCGTCATCTCGTACTCCATAGGGCGGTGATTGCGGGGCAAAGACCACGTGACTTGTACATAGCTCTGATCTAATCCTCAGGTTTCATCCTAAGAATTCGTGTAAATATCACTATTATATTGATTTTTTATCCAAATTTTCTCATCAATCGTCTTCAGTAGTATAGTGAATACTGTGATGGTTGTCAACTCTACGTGAACCCGTTTTAGGACTACCGTCCGCCAAGCCATACTATATTTCCTATTACAGTTATCAGTTCTACGTGAACCCGTTTTGCGACAACAGCGTGCCAAGCCATACTAACACTCCTATTTCGGTGACCAGTTCTGGAATATAGCAAAACTGAACGCTGCTTGAAAGCCCAGCAAGGACGTGGCCGCATAATGGAGACCTCATTTTCCTTCGTCTTCCCCTCCCCTCCCTCTCTCCCTCTCTCCCTTTCTTTCTTTCTTTCTTTCTTTCTTTCTTTCTCTTTTGCGTCACCTGCGCTACTCCCTATTCACAACATATCCACATCACGTCACTAAACCTTTTGTTACTATATTTACTTGCTGAGGCTTATCGGTGTCGCTAACATGCGCGGAAGAAATCAACTCAGCAGACCCATCAATATAGCTGACCTGCAAGTGCTCGCCCAACAAGAGGAGACCCGCGAAATTACTGCAGAAGAGATAGAAAAATCGCTCATTCCCGAGAGTTTGAAGCAACACAGGTACTCAATCAAGCTATGGATGGAGTAAGTGGACGCTGAGATATCAAGACGTAACTGACAAGTCAGGTTCTCGCAGCAGGTCTTGGGTACACATGTGCAGGAAGACAAACCCTTTCCACAGCCTCCACCGGCAACCCACATCAGGCTGTTTCTTACTTGGTATACCCGGACAAGCAACGGGTTGATCGATGAGAAGATTAATGACACAACCATCGCAAACCGTCTTCGATGTCTTAAACGAGCCATTCGACTGTTTACCAACCATGTTTACAGTAAAGCCGACAACAGCCTATTTGCTCAAGCTGTCGAGAACGAGCTTCCTCGAACCGAAGGTTTATCGACAAAGGCGTACGATAAGCCCCTAGCACCACTAAATGTGAGCAAGGACGTCATTCGCTTTTTATGGGTATGCGATGAATACCAGTTCCAACATCCTCGCGCACGTCTCCAGCTCGCCTTCTCCATTTTGATGTTGACTCTGATGGGAATGCGCCCTGGAGAGTTTATTGAATCATCAAACTGGAAAGACTCGAATGAAGGACTGCTTTATCGCGATGTGAAGCTGCTTAGGTCTTCAGAAGCTGATGGAGGATTCATGCTACATGTACAACTACGGAACCGTAAAGGCCACAGGCATAATCATAAGCAGGGGTATGTTTCCGCTCTCCTTGAGGTACATGCTGACCAGAGCTTAGCGCACTGATGCTTTTGACTGAGGAGCCAGGAGATCGCGCGCTTTGTCCGGTCACATACTTCCTGGCGCTCGCGCTCGCAGATGGTGTCTTTGAAGGCTGCAAAACACTCTCCGACCTTCAGTCTAGGAAGCCGTCCCCTGGCAGTTCCTATTGCGAATTCCCTTATCATGCGGATGTAGGAAATCTGCCAATCTTACGGTGTTGCCAACCAGACGGATCGATTTCGCCGACAAAAATACTAACGTACTATGGTTTCCATTGGATGATCCGAAGCTTGGGGCAGAGAGCAGGCTATAAGGACAAACTGACTGCATACTGCTTCCGTCGTGGTTATGGAAATGCGATTGACAGTATGTCTGGATATTTCAGGCTCTAGATGCACGCTAATAGCTACAGAAATTGTCACAGCTGCACAGAGACAGCAGCTGATGGGGCATGCTAACCCAAATATCTTCCAAACTTACATTTCTTCTATGATCGGGATCGATTCGCAAAGTGTCGTTCTCGGGAGAGATCAGCGCATGGAGCTTATCAACAACCACAGTTCGATGATGCTCCACCGGAACCTACTAGCCCCTATGCCTCCTAGATCCCAGCTAGCAGAAAAAAGCTCACTCAATACATGTCACCACGATTCGGACCTTCCATACGACAAGCGGAAGTATTTGCAGAGGATAGCCTTCGAAGAAGAGCGGCAGCAGTTTTTCCAAGGCAGGTCTACTGCGACCAGCTCAACATCGAGTGACGGTACCCGAACGCCCTCTCGATATCTTAAGGCATTATTGAAGTTTGAGGTGGGCCGCTATCAAGCTGTGGTGCTTATGTATCCAGACCTCAAGTCTGATGGTAATGAGCATGACAAGGACAACGAGACCCTTGATCACGAGAGCTGTGAGACAGCTAAGATGACGACTTCGACTTATCATTGCGTTACACTTGAGCAAATAGTCCATCCACTTCAAAGTATCGCGAATGCACACAAACAGGGTTTCGAATACGGAGGTGCAGAAACTATTGAAAATGGATGTTGCAGCTTCTGTAAGAAGAGGCTTGACGGGTATGTACATTTATTTTATTTGTTAGGGACGTCAATGCACGGATCTGTAGCATCGTTGCACTGTAGATTTATTAATTGCATTTTAGAGAACGTCGAGATAGGGCGAACTTCCATCTCCTCCTTTGCGCAAGGGAGCGGCGATTAAGAGATGGAGAAGCTCGTATGATCAGCCTTTTTGCTGAAACCCGTTTATGTCGTTGGAACGATTGTCACTACAAGTTTGAAGGAACCTCCGAGACATGTTCACGCCATGTAACCAATCACCTCGTGGAGATCGAATCTTACCAATGTTTGTGGGACCGATGCCGAGAATCCTACGACAGCCATGAAGCACTGTCATGCCACGTTACCGAGAAGCATGGCGCGCCAGATGCATGGACAAACCTCACAGATATACGATACTGCTTCGAGCATAACCTATGGTGTTGCTCAACCTTGCAATGGGAAAAGCACCTGGAGAGGAGCCATCTTCCCCAGTTGAGCGACTTTTGCGGCTTAATCCGTCAAAACGGGGCTATCCTGATCGCAGGCTATTGCTTGTTTTGCATCGACAACACCGAGGAATGCCTCACATCTCGGTTTTGGCAGTTCTTCGATGCGCATTCTTTACGCAGGCACATGGAGAATCATTTGAAGAACGCCCTCTATCCTTTCAAATGTCCTCATCCTTCGTGTTCAACTAACCTGCACACTGCAGACCTTTTCTGGAAGCACGCAGTGTCTGTTCATGGGACACCGCCTCGGCATGGAACCAAAATAACCGGTAAGCGCAAATCGCTGTGTGAGGACGACCCACAGCAAGAGTAGCGCGCGGCTATCTGGCCAAAATAGAAGCACACCCGTACGCGGCAGAAATGGTGATTGGATGTTCAGAGGCGTAAACCAGATATCGGTTTTGAGGGACGAGTTCGCGTTTTTTGGGGAGGGTTCGTTCTTAATACAGAAAGCCAGTACATATCTCAGTATTATACATATTAGAACTTTACGCTGCACACTTTTTCCTTACAACATTTGCTTTTATATCTACAAAATCATGACACCACCTATCCATTCAGAGCGTCGACAGATTAAGCTCGCTCGAAGGCGGAGCGAAGGCATGCTTGGTTCCCCACTACAGTTAAGCATCCCCCCTACTACGTCCCGCCAGCATCACCCTCTTAACGTCCATCCCTGCGTAGCGGGACACCCTGCGTGACGGGACGCTACAGACACTCCCCAACACAGCATACCCAACAATGATCTACAAGAGTAAATATTCTCGGAATAGTAGCCTTAAGCTACACAGTCTATTCTCTCCTAGTATCTTTTAGAAATAAGTTCTACTTACCGTATAATACAACAATTTAGTACGAGCGTCACGCGACCACCTCGCTTTAGCTAGCAGTAGGTACTTCGAAACCTTATACATCTTGACAAAAATCCGTTAACATATAGCTTATTTTATTATTATTCTATCCCGAATACTACACTCGAGCTTAAGAGGATGTCGTGCTTCTGTGCTAATTTTTAGTCCACCTGCTAGACGTGCTAGATGAAGAGGCCCCGCACACCTAGCTTAAAGTAGCTTAGCTGTAATCTATCGCTGCCAACGCTAGAAATATGGCTGTGCGGCTGTGTGGCGCTTTTGCCAAGCGGGCCAGGAGACCCGAAAACCAGCTTAGATGGGGAGCAGTGCTAGGTTTAAAGTCCCTCCAGCGTCTGGCTCGCGGTAACATACACACCTAGCGTAGCAGACGTTGCGAGATTATTGGTTGTATGTGTATTTGGCTAGATAAAGCTTTGCCACTTTCACCATCATTCGCTACGTCATCCTTTCGTAAGAACTCTTAATAAGAAGCTGTGAGCGCTGCACCCTCCAGTCTGCTGGCTACAGCCATAGACTGCACAATATCATCGTCACAGCCCCATCTCTCACGTACCAACTTCCATTTGCGCCTTGGTACCTTCTCCTATTGAACGATTACGCGAGCTCCACTCAGCCGACTCAAGCCACCTCTAAAGGTGCTTGTCATCAATGGAGAGCAGCAGCGGCCTTGGCGCCAAAGTAGCCATCCCTCAGCTCAAGCGGCCTGACCAGCAGACTGTTCTTCCGAGGCCTCCCCGTGTTCGTTCCGAGAAAGTGGATAAGGCAGTAAGTACCGTACTTGCACGAATCAGCATTACAACGCTGATCAAACGTGCAGTGCAATAAATGCAGGAAGCGCAGTAGGCATGATATCGAATTCCGTCCTTGTGATCGCGCCTACTAGTTGCTTCGCGTGGACATATTGTGCGAGCTAACATGTGTAGAAATGAGATGCTCTGGCACCAGACCGCGCTGCATCAACTGCACGAAGTATGACGAGGATTGTATCTATTATCTATCACGCCGGGACCGGCTAAGAGAGTGAGTTGATTTGAGTATCTCTTAAGTGCGGTTCTGATTTGAACAGGGCCACTTACAAGAGTGAAGTTCTCTCCACTCTGCTCAAGGACATCCGTGGCGTCCTCGACGACGAGCATACAAAGAGAGTTGATGATGTACTTAAAGAGTTTGACAACGACACGCCTCCACCATCGCCATCCGTACATACGAAGTCATGGAACAAACGGTCGATGACGTCATCGTCTAATAAAATGGATTGCGACAGGCAGGCGTTTGACGACGCTCATGTCTCATCCTCAGTAGGTTCTAAAGAGGACCTCGCTTTCCTAGAAGAGGATGTTCTGGGGGACCTTAGATCAATTGAGACGGGTCGTAACTCTCAGATCCAATAGATGCGGATTCTGCAACGAGAGCTAGATCAGTCTAGAGGCGGGCCGTCCGACATGCCATATGCGGCATCTAGAGACTTTCTGCTTGGCCAGGCACAGTTACCGTTGTTCCATGGGAATCATTTTATGACAAACTTCGATTAAGGGACAAACTACTACGGCCTGGATGGTTATATCCAACATGGGCAGCAGCCCCTATAATAGGATCGCGGCCAACGTGTGTAGTAGTTTCGGCGAAGGGAAAACCAGGGAAGCAATCTTTTAAAAATATAACATAGTGGGATATATAAGTTGTAGAGAGAGTATATCGTTTTATGTGAAGCATCCTCCCCCACGGAACAGCCTGGCCAACCCAGAAATATGTAGAAATCTCAGTATTACGCTAAAAATGTAATGTATACGACGACGGAATGGTTTTAGTTAGAAGAACTCGTCTCAATTCTTGCCATTCTCGGCGAAGCATTGTAGCTAGGACTCCAAGTAATGATAAAAAACTATAGAGACTTTCATCTTCGTCACACGCGTGTGGTACGTAGCTATAGTAAGTACTACTAGCGGATATCATTTCCCACCGTTAGCAGGTAGCCGATCCGCACTGGATGGCGTTGCGAAGAGGCACAAAGGGTCATTATATTGTAGTATCGATAACAGAACGGCATACAGCCTTAGATAGCGTGATGCCTTACGAACTATAGCTACTATCAGATCTCTGCTCTACCCTTACCCAGCGCTCATAAGTATCGACGATCCGGACTCCTCATCATCTCAGAGATCAAACTAAAGCACCTGACCACGCCTCGAATGATTGCAATGTTCATGCAAGGAGCCGTTCACTGTACGACCGTACGACAGCTGTATCCCTAACACCCTTTCCAACCTTGTACGTGCTTGCAACGACGGCGTTCTTCTAGGAGCGACATTCGGCTACTACTTGGTATCTGTATCGGTCCCGATGTGCTTGAGAAGGAGAAGGACGTGGTGGGTCGGACGAGGGATCAACGGCGGGCCTGCGGAGCTAGAGGGCGGCGCGACGGTTGATCTGTATAGCATGCAAGCTTTTGCGTTAGCTACATTCGTGCATTGCGCTATATCTTGGAGTTGCACGATAACTATATTAGAAGCTGATTGTGGTTTCGATGTTGGGTGTGCTCGTTGTCGCGAGCCAAAAGCTGGGGCTTTCAGATCCAGCTCCCATCCTAGAGCGCTTGGCAAAGCGCCGCACCGCCACGTAGCCACAGGTCGAATCAACGTCAGCAGCAATAGATTACAGCTAAGCCGTTTTAAGCTAGGTGTGCGAGGTCTCCGTATCTAGGACGTCTAGCAGGCGGTCTTGCATTTAGCATAGACGCACGACAATCTCTCGAGCCTAAGCGCAGCACTCGGGATAAGATAGTGTTATAATAAGCTGTAAGTTAATAGACTTTTAACAAGATGCATAAGCTTTTCGATATATCTACTGCCCACTAAAGTAAGGCTGTCGCGTAAAGCTTATAATAAACTATTGTATTGCACAGTAAGTAGAACTTATTTCTATAACCTATTAAGACAGAATCGAATTTATGGCTCAAGATTGCTATTCCGAGAATATTTGCTCTTGTAGCTTATTGTTGGGTATGTTGTGTTGGGGAGTGTCTGTGGCGTCCCGTCACGCAGGGTGTCCCGCTACGCAGGGATAGACGTTACTCCGTTTCCATTCGAATCAAAGCCTTTTGCGCGTCAAGGGCAAAAATATGTTAGGGAGCGCCATCAGCTTCTCGCCAGTATCATTGATGAAGAATTGTCTGAATCTCATTCCCAGCTAGCGTTAGAGTCCAACCTTATGGGGCTCCCTGCGGAACCCTCAAATGATGACTCCAGCTCAAGTTCAGAGACGGCTATATCCCCGTCCGCCACGAATCATGATTCTGTAAGCATTTTTCTCATGAATCGGGCTTTTTTAATGGTTCTAGCGCAACGACGCAACGACGCATTACATTGGAGCAACACCTTCCACCCAATCACGAGCCTATGCGCGATCACCAATCCTTCAAGCCCGGTTTAATACACTAGTCAGAAAAGCTAGTCAGCTATGCGCGATGTCTGATTCTGAAGTATACCTGGCTGTGCGACATGGGGGTAGTTTGTATGTTTATAACTCTGCCGATCTGACTTCGCATCAAGCCCCAAAACCCGAGGTACGCATAATGAGCATAGCGCGGACAAAGCTTATACATAGCAGGTACACGAACGGGTCGTTGCCGTGGCAGTCGCGGGCAGCAGCTGTGGTATGACTATCTAATTCGCACATGGTTGTGAAGGTTGTTTTGCTGTACTTAAGCCTCAATTAAATAACGTACATCCCGCATAACCGAGAAACCCGCCTCACCGAGATGGATCTGCTATCCAACCTCCTGCGATGTATCGAAGCTGGCCATCGCACGATGCTTTTGGTGAAAAGATTTACGACAGCGCTCGGCCCGCTACATCTTAGTACCATGCGTACTCGAAACTAGGGTATTTATCATTAAGAAAAGCACAAAAATTAAGGGTTTGCATGGTTATTGGTAGCCTATAAACGAAAGTTCCTAAATTCCTATTCATTTAATTACTACTTGCTCCATTTCCCACCTCATGTTTCGAGTTGAGAGTCTAGCCATTGACTTAACGGTTGCATCGGATTCTCGGAAAGGTACAGAACAGCTGCACGAAGTAAGCCAAGGAGGGTGTTTGCTTTCTGCGGCCTGAGCCGAGGATAGTCTGCTATGACTTCCAGTTTCAATTCTTTGTTTTCGGAAGTTGAGACGACTCGTATTCGGGGAAAATATCGACTCTCCTGCTCTAACCATCGCACGTGAATGTATTCTTCATCCACGCGGAATTTTGGTGCGCGCTCGCTTCCTACATGCTGGATGGTAGATTCAAATCGGGTTCCGGTTGGCCAGTCCGTGCACCCAGCGACGATATCCTGCAAGCCCATTGAGTCTGCTTGTCCACGCATGATCATTTGATGTTGTGTCGCATCGAGCAACTCATGAGAAAATTGGTGAGGTTCAATCTTAGTTCTGACAGGGACGAAATTGACGCAAGGCCCTATGATTTCTTGGACTCCCGGGATGGATGCATTACGGCCAGTAACTAGCTGACCAAAAACGATGTCTTTCTGGCCTGTAACAGAGCAGAGAACAAGAGCCCATGCTGCGGAAATTAGCGTCGCTGGAGTGAGGTTTGGAGAAAGTGTTGGCGTGGGTATTGAACATCCGGCTTGTACCAGCCTAGGCACGAAGAAGAGAGATCGGTCCACATGTAGCTCCTGTTGTAAATACGTAACATAAGATCCTTTGAGGAGCTTACGCCAATATATTGTAGAGTGAGGCTTTTGTGCCTCAATGTGTGCCAGATATTGAGAGAAGGAGGGACGAGGGGCAGTCTTCCTCCCATGGTAAACATCCAGAAGCGTCTGAATAATAAAGGGAAAACAGATCCCATCATATTGTGCATGCGAGATGCGGACCAGAAGACGAGATCCCAGATGCCTGTTGCACAGGAGAAAGAATGCAACAAAAGGAGTTCCAGGCAATATTTCTTGTTGTTTGTCGTTCGTGAAGACACTTTCGGCCGCTTTCTCTAGATCTCCATCAACGGTGATGACTTTGAGACAGATATTGTGTTTCCGGAGAACAACTTGTTCATGTAAAGAAATTTGAGGAAAGAACACCGTGCGGAGGATTGGAAATCGTTCTATAACCTCAAGGCAGGCAATTTTTAGTTGATGAACATTGACTTGAGAGCCGAGTTGTAGAGATACGTAGTTAAGTGCAGCAGTTGGCTGTTCTAGACAGAGCTTGAGATACATTTGCTGGAATTCCGTTGTTGGAAGAATGTCTTCGATATCCAGCGGGTCTATGGGTGTTGCAGTGGCCCGTATGTAGGTTAAGATGCGAAGAATGGCATCGGGAGAGATCAATGCGTACGGTTTGTGTACGTACAATGACTGAACTCCAATGTCAACATATACGGATACAGAAGCCAGGGCCGAAAGCCGAGGATGCTGAAAGATGTCTGCAACAGAAAGCTGGAGGTCCACTTTGCGAGCTTCGGCCACAAGCTTCATGGCTGCAATAGAATCGCCTCCGAGTCGGAAGAAGCTGTCGTCCATGCCAATGCTTGCTAGAGTGATGCCG
>JAIRCK010000121.1:0-73680 GCA_020744315.1 Curvularia eragrostidis | reverse complement strand
TTTGCGTCATGCTGGGGCGGCGGGCTGGTCAAGAGGTTGCGGCCGGCCCGCTCCTCATGGCGGGGGGGGTTTGTGGAGAGGGCTTGGAGGGGGGGGGGGGGCGCCTTGTCTATGACGCCATCAATAATATTTTTCAATAATGCCTCTAAATACTACTATCGTTTTCCTTTATTTATTTTTTTTTGGATACCTCTTCATATCCCCTGATGTACTAAATCTTCCCTGGAGAAAAGATAGGACGAGTAAGCAAAAATCAAGTTTTATCCTTGTCTTTGAATACGTCTCTCTCTTTACCTCACTCGTTCTCTTGGACAAAATTATGGGATTGACGTCGTGGCGACTAATGTATGGCGCGGTGCATGGCGTTGAATTGTGAATAATTGATCAAGATACTTAGTTGTATTTGGTAATTTCTTTTTCTTTTGAATACAAAAAAGAAGGGCGCTACGAAACGGGTCCACGTACTTGGCATATCTTCTTCTATCTCATTTGTTTTTAGGGTTAAGAATAGATCTTCCTATGTTGATACACCACAAGAGAGAAAGTTTGGTTGTCGACATGAGAAGCGCATGAGGGCAAAGAATGCTGAATGATTGACCGCAGGATTAATCTATCTAACAGTAATGACACATGTGAATAAGACAAGCCAGTATGCCATAGTTCCCTTATTCCTAATCCTGTTTGCAAAAATAAGACTCCTAGAAAAAAACATGCACTTTCCTGTCAAAACACCTAAAACACCTCAAACACCTGTTCCGATGCAACAGAAATGCTATAAAAAAAATTCCTTCTCTAACCAAACAATGTAGTGGCAATGCATCAATGCGGAAAGAGGAGAAGAGAAAGAGAAGAAGAGAAGAAGAGAAAAAAAAACGCCTCCCAATGAGCTTTGCCTTTGCCTTTGCCATGACCAAATGAAGAAGACGATGATGTATGCGCCGCCCATTGCTTGCCTCCAATTTCCCTTTGTTTCGTTACCATGTTCATGTGCATATCATAAGTGTATGTGTGTATGGGTACAGTGGTACTTTCGTCGTACCAAGGGTTGTTGTCTCGCCCTATGCGGATTTGGGATGTTGCTCGACGAGCCACTCTATGACGCTCTCATAGCACAGGACAAATTGTCGCAGACTCTGTACCATGCTGAGGCGCTGCAGACGGAAATCTTCGACTGTCTTGGCAATGAGGTCAATGTCCTCATTGTTCACCCAGTCGTCGTCGTCTTTCTGTTCCTTGTTGGAGTTGTTGGTGCTCTGCCTGACGTGACGAGCTTGTCGTTGTCGCTTGAGCATGTCCAAGACGGAATCTACCGTGCAGAATGTACCGGTACGTCCGCATCCAGCAGAGCAATGTACAATGACCGGACGAGTGTTAGGCGGATCGGGCTGTGAAGGTGAGCCGCCGTTGACTGAGCGCACGACGGCATCCGTTTGCTCAATCAAGCCCAGAAGGTGAGTGGGATGTGCTGGCGCACCAAAGTCAGGCCAGTGAGAATACTGAAGCTGAGTAATCTCACGCATGCGTTCAAATGGCTCGTTGTCGTTGGAAAGCGTAAACTTGCGTACAGTGACGTAGGGTTGGTCCTGGCTGGTAGGTGCGGCAGTTGCTTCCGTAGTAAAGTTGGCAAGTCGGGGAGGATTGGTTGACCTGCGCTGACCCATGGACGGCCTGGACTGCTCCCTGTGGCGATGAATCTTGGACGGTTCCAAAGATGCCTTGTGTTCGCCAAGATTGTTCAGGTGGAGATGTCCGTACTTCTTCTCTGACCAGTAGTTGTGTGCCTTGACCTGTCCGCCTTCTTGCTCGGCGGTAAGCATGACAATGACGCGAACGTCCTGCTGCCACACAACGTTCCAAAAGTCCTAAACAAGCAATTAGCCGACTCCTTTTATGATTGCATGTGTCAGCAAAGAACTCACTTTGAAGGTAGCCGGTATGGGTCCCTGCGTTGCGATATAACGCTTGTTTGAATATGCAGCTTGGACATGGTTGGCATTGACATAGTCGCAGCTTCCCTCGGCTACTCCTTCGAGCTTGACACGCGTGTGTTCGTATGGCCAGATGTTGTTGTAGCGGTTCTTGGATCCCTTCTCGATACCGGCAATCTGGATGTGTTCGGATGGGCTGTTTCCCGACGACGATGGCGCGTCGTAGATGACTTGGCCGGACAAGGCCTTTTGCATTCGCTTCTGCTCGCGCTTCTCGATTTGCAAGAAACGCTCGGCTACCGTCTTGCCCTTGTCTTGGGGTTTTGAAGCTGCCTGGAGCCACCTCGGGAGATCCTCTTGAACGGACTGGGTTATGCCTGCGGGCAGCTTCACAGGCATTTGGCCGACACCGCCAATCAGATCCATATTTTGCCGAATGTTGCCAAAAAACGGATTTGCCGCGTTTTGCGTTGCAGGCATAGGGCAGCCACCAATTACTGGCGCAACGGCCGGCAAATCGGAATTGAGACTGAGAGCAGCGGTACCGGACGTCGGGCTTCCTGAGCCCGGTGATGTGGTCCACGACGGGAAGGTTGACGCGAACTCTTGGAAGCCTCCACGGATGATGAAGGTGCCACCCGACCATCCCTCGCTGGTGAACTTCTTGAGTGTGTTAACGCAAGTGGTTGCGTCCTTGAGTTGAGACGAATTGGCGTCGTAGACAATAATGTGCTTGCAGCTTCTCCAGCGTTCAAACTTTTCTCTTTGGTCGTCTTGTTTGAATGTTTCGGCGAGCTTCTGGACGTTGAAAGAGGCGCGTTTGAGTAGGGTGGTAGGGATGCAGAGACTCAGTGCGCCAGTGATGTGGGCCTTTGCGTATTGCGTCGAAACCCGGAGGTCAAGCAGAAGAACTTCTTCGACCGAAGATTGCAGCACGTTGACGACATGCTGGGGAGTCGCCATGGTAGGGCCGTCGGTGCCATTGCCTTCCTCAAAGGTTGCGGGCAGTGTCTCGGAGCGGCTCGATCTTGAGATATGCGAGATACGCGGCTGCGTGTAGGGTAGCGACGGGCATGGCATGCGAGGTTCAGCGAATTGTGCTACAGCGTCTGAGCGTCCAGGTCCATCAAAGCTAGCGGGCGAGTTTCGTCGCGGTCGGTCGGGGAACAAGGCAGACTCGTCGGACAGCATGCGCTTGGGTGAGCGTGGCTTGGGCGACAGATCTTGGTCGTCGCTTGTGTCGCTCTTGTTGTCTGGGCGGTCGGGCGGTGGCATTGAGTGTGGCGAGGGCAGCTGTGGCGAGTCAAAGCTGCTGAAGAAGGAGCTCTTGGATGCCGCCTTGAGGCCAGGCGAAGCAAAGTCGAAGCTGCCGAGTGCAAAGGAGCGGTTGTTTTCCGACTGCTTCTTAAACAGCTCAAACTCGGGGTTCTGCTCGACGGGTATGACCCTGGGCGAAGCAGCGGCTGTGGAGCGGACATTGGAATTGGGCGGGCTCCAATTGCCGCGAATGTGCTGTGCGGCGCTGGATGAGAAGTGGTCGGCGTTGCTGACGGCAAGGCCAAAGTAGTTGGGCGAGGGCGTCGAGGGCTCTTTTGGTTTTTGCGAAGCCACATGGCTGGGAGTCTTTGCCACGCCATTCATGCGGGGCGTCAGAGGCGGTATTGCGTTGGACGAGTGTATTGAGTTTGCTGGCCTGGTCATTGGTGTCGATCCCGAACCGCGCGGGCGAGAAGAGGTGTGTGAAGGACCGCGTGGGCGTGGCGATAGGACAGGTGTGGACATGGCGTGGGGCCGTGCGCACGCGTCAAAACGAAGCGTGGACGTGTTGGGTTGGGTGAAGGAAAAAAAGGGAAGCCGATCAGGGTGCAGGACAGGAGCGGGAGGGCATGAAATTAGGATGGGCAAGTAGCAGTCGGAAATAGCAGGCGCGGTGAGCGTGGTGGAAGGGGCACTGGTGTGAGAGTGGATGTGGTGGGGATTGCGGCTATGACGTAGGCCAGGGGGAGGGGGCCAAGTGAGGCGATATGCTTTGGCAGCAAGCGCACACGGACGGCCAGGCACACGACAGATGCGCAGGCACAGGGCGCGCAGTTGAAAAGGCCGTTGGCGGGCGCCGTTGCAAAAGGGCCTTTTCTGAGTGCGCGTTCAAGGGGGCGCGGCGCGGCGAGGCGAGGCGATGGCAGCGGGCCCAGGGCGAGAAGCCAAAAGTTGGCGGGCGTGGGTGGGACGCAGGGACTGGATCCAGAAGCAGCGCCAGAAGAGGGCGGTCCCGTGACAGGCGGGAGGGTAGGGGAGGGTAGGGCTGAGGCAGAGCAGTAGACAGCGGCGGGCGGAGGGTGAGCGTCGCTGGGCAGGGCGGAGTTTGGGGGAGCGAGGTGCAGAGAGAGGGAATCGAGGTATCGGCGATCGAGCAACTTATGGGCAATCGAAGAAAACAGGCCGTTTCCAAGGCACGGCGATGGGGCTAGTCCGCCTGCGCTGGGCCCGACAATCGCGTGTCAAAACCGCCCTGCCGGCCCCTGTGCATTGCGACATTGGGCCTTGTAGCGCCGCTGGCCATGGCCACGCCAACGGCTGCGAGTCCAGCGTCCATGCTCCGCCCGGCTTTCTTTTGCACCATCACGCTGTAGTCCATGTGTGTACATACGTGGACAGGCCAGGACAGGGCACACCTGACTGGGCGCGCTGCCAGCACGGCGCCGCCGCCGCAGTGTTCCCACGCCGCGGTGGCTGTCCGGACCATGACTGCGACTATGACGATGACATGGACTGAAACCGCATGCTCGACGCTCGAGACGCTCGGGACCCTTGGCCTTGGGCTGATCGGCCGTCGCAAAGGGTAGGTGGGGAGACAAAAGCCCCAGGCTGGCCGCTCATGGTTCGCCGGAAACAGTGATTGTCGCAACCCAGACCACCGCTCTGCCCGTCCCTCTCCTCCAGACCGCCAGTTCCAGTTCGTCACGCCGGCCATGTCATCCGCCAATCCAACCCTCCCTTTCGCCACCACCGCTGCTCTTCGGCCCGTCCTTCTCTGCCCGGCTCGCTCTGGCTCCCTGCTCCTCGCCAAACTGCCCCTCTTGGCCGCACCAGGAGAGAGACGAGAAAAAAAAAAGACGTGACGACATGACAAAAAGGAAGAGGTACAACCGAGACGCCCTGCCCTGCCCTGCCTTGCCCTAGGGTGGAGTCAAGAGGCTTTGCCAGTCACGACGACATCGCCGACTCGCTTGACCGTACCGGCAAGATGCGCGTGACATGCTCAACACCTGGTATCAACAGCACTTGGGGCCTTGTTTTACCTTCAAAAGAGCACCTGCCAACATGCCGAACAGCACCCAACGCGCCATTTCATCTCTGGCCATGCCTGCATTCTTCAGCACCGATACTTTACTACAATGCACCTTACCACATCTGGATAGTCGAGCAAGCGGCTCGTCATGGTATTGTCAACATGCAAAAGATGCAAATTCCAGTAATGCCTAATGCTAATGCGCCCTTGCCCCATCCCACCCACCCACCCAAATCCATATTCCCAGCCAAAAAAACAAAACCAACCCAACGCCAGGATATAATGCTTCCCTTTTTACGCCAGAACGGGATAACAGCGCATTCAACAACAAAAGCACTCATCCACTAGGCCCAACCAACCCCTTTGCCTTTTTCAAACGGGCCGTCCTCAAAACACCCCCATCATCCTCACCCACACACCCACTTATATAAATACAGGATACACCGCTACATCTCCATCCTGTCCGTCGCCGTCAATATCGCTGTCGCCTTGGACTTAACATGGTGTGTCTTCTTGGGCGGATCGTCCCCGTCGAGACAGCCGCCAAACCACCCTGGATACTTGCACGACGATGTCGACGTGGGCGACGACGAAGTCGTCGTGACCGAAGGTGCTGGCGCAGCCGTCGTGGTGTACGTCATCGTTGTTGTCGTCGTCACCTCATCCTTGCACCCGAACCACCCTGGCGTCTTGCACGTCGACGTTGTCAGCGTTGTCGTGACTGTCGTCTTGCTCGGTGGCTTCGTCGTAGATTCGTCCAGGCATCCCCACCACCCCGGTGTTTTGCATGTCTCGGTCCTTGTGCGACTCGTTTGGCTTGACGTTGATGTTGCCGTGTGTTTGGTGCTCGTGGTGCTCGTCTCCGTGCCGTTGCTCTCAAAGTACTCCCATGTAAAGCAGTCGGTGCAGTCAACATAGGCCTCGCACTTGGGAGGCTTGTCGTACTTTTCAATCACATCCCGAATGACCTCGACAATCTTGTGCGTCCCAATGCCCACGCGCCACCCAAAATCCTTGACCGTGTCGTACACGCACTTCTGCCCAGTGTGGCAGACGCTCTGCAGCGCATAGCCGCCAATGGTACACACGCTTGTAGCCGAATTGCACGTGCCCATGTAGATTGGGTCTGCTGTATGTCCAAAGTGGAACCCGCCCGTAAACCTGCGCTGCTGAAACGAGCCTATCTGATGGCCCGGCGGTACGGGCAGGCCCAGGCGCGAGGCTGGCATGGCCTCGGGAACCGCCTCAAACGTCACTGCCGGGTGTCCGAATGTCAGAGAGAGGAACGACGACACGGCGCCGCCGAGGGAATGGCCCGCCATCCAAATCTCGGCATCCGGGTACAGTGCCGTGACGTTGTGATACAAGTCCTGGGCGGCATAGTAGTAGCGATTCTTGTCGCGGAGCGCAGTGACAAGGCACGTCGAGTTGCACTTGTACGCCGACGTTTGGCAGTCGCAGACCTGCCGCCACAGGTACTGCCCACCCTGGCCGCAGCAGCAGCTGAAGAACAGGTTGTCGTTGATCTTGTCGTTGGTGGTCGTCTCGGAGCCATCGAACATGGCGGGCGACGTACCTTTGAGACCGATGACGACAGTCCGGTTCTCCGTGTCGGCAAAGATGTGCCCGCGCAGGCCGTCCGACTCCCAGCCAAAGTCTTCGGTGTAGTTGAACCCCCCACCGACGTCCTGCCATTCTCCCGTACCCGGCTCTAGTATGTAGGCGTTGGACGCCATGTGCGCGAAACTAAGCACCGTTTCCTTGTCCGTCACATCGGGCCCCGGAATCTCATCCATTGTCCAGTCCTCCTCTGCGAGTTGCACGGGTTTTCCCTTCATTCTGCCCCACTCCAATATTCCATCGATGGTCTCCTTGCTCCTGTCGACGAGTCTCTGTATTATCATGGCGTCGGACTTGACGCGCAGCCGTGGCACTGGCTCGCGGTCGGTCGAGTGCTCGTCGGCCGCCATCCACACGGCCGCCTGCTCGGGCACGTCGAGCCGTCTGTGCAAGCCAGGGTACTTGTATGTGCCATGATGGAAAACGTGACGCAGCGAAAACTCCCTGTCGGCGGTGACAGGGTTGGGCGATGACGGTGGTGACGGCGGCGGTATGAGCAAGTATGCGGGCCTATTAAGGAATGAAAGCAGACATGCGGCGACGAATGAGAACAGGACCCAAGCCGCAATGAGCGATGTCGTCGAACATGATGAGCGCTTTTGCATGATGTGGGCAAAGTTTTTAGTAAAGACTGTAGTGTCCCCGAGGAGAGAAGAAGGCGAGGACAGCGACGCGTTATAGGCCGGAGCAGGGGAGCGGCGGCGGCAGCCTGGATGCAAGCGCAAGCATCTATGACGATCCGTGGTTCACTTGACCCCAGACGCGCGGATGGCCGCCGCTTGCATGCGCTTGCACGTGCGGAGGGGGGGGGGGATAGCAACAGCAAGCTCCAGATAGCTTCACCACCCCCACCCCTATCGCACACAGCCCGAGCAATTGCCTGGCGTTTTGCATGTTTTGGCCGTCTCGTCGCATCACGACCACGACGCCGCCCGGTGCTCTCGGAAGGGCCACCGCATGACGTGAGCGTATGTAGTCGACACAAGTTTCACCATCTTTTCCTTTCGATGCCGGCACACGACACACTTCGAGTCCCCTGATACATTCTACCATCTTATTATACTACTACCGCCCTCGCCGCTGCCATCATGGCCGACCGTCCCAAGAACCTCCATCCTTCGCGTTCTTTTACCCGTCTTGAAACGGCCTCCAAAAGCCCGCTATCACGAAGTCGCGCAAGCACGCTGCAAGGAACCCACACGCCAGACATGCTCGATCCGCTCAAGGCCACCGCACTGCCAGAAGAAGACGAATCCACTGATGGCGATGTGTTTGCGAAGAAGGTCGAGGATGAAGAGGAAGACGGTCAACAACCCAAGGCACCAGACACATTCGAGGAGCTGCCTATAGAGATCCGCAGCTTGACTGAGAGGTACTCATCGGTACCTATATGCTTCTAATGGGGCTTCTGACGCGTACGTAGATTCCTCGAATCCCTGACTGCCAGAGTGCATCCTACTCCGCTGTCCGCCGACGCCCTTGCCGAGCTCTTTCAGGACTTTTATGGCCGGGCCTCTTCCAAAATCAACACACACATAGCAACACTGTCAGCCCGTCTGACGAGTGAATCGTTTGTCGCTGATTCGAAAAAGAGTGCCACCGCTCCATCGAGCAAGCCCGGCTCCATACGCAAGGGAAGCGATCCATCCGGGGAACAGCAAATGCTCAGTGCAACCGAGATGGCCGACCGCAAAAAAGCACGAAAAGCACTCGAGGTCAAACGGCTGGCCCTTGAGGAGGCGGTAGAGCGGGCAGTGTGTGAAAAGGTCTACGAAAAGATATGGCGACATAGGAGTACTGATGACGAGGAGAGAGACCACAAGCTCAGGTCAAGAACCGCAGCTCTCTCGCTGGTGGGTATCGGCTTGCAAGAGCTCCTGATGACTGGTGAGGAATTGACAGAGGAAGAGCGCCAGAAGGCAAAGGAGAAGGAGCCTGAGATTCGAGAGTACTTGTCTACAGCACGCCAAGACTTGCTTAAAATGAACGACGAAAAGTATCCCCTGGGCAAAGTGCAGCATCTTACTGCTACCCACAAGTCCATTGTCGAAGCACTGTCCAAGATATTTCCTGCAACGTCGTCTGCAGATGAAATTCTTCCAACCCTCATCTATGCGCTCATTACCATGCCCCCCGTTTACTTGAACGTCGTAAGTGATTTGAACTTTATTCACCGCTTCCGTGCCTCGAGTCGGATGGATGGCGAGACAGCCTACTGTCTGGTCAACCTCGAGGCAGCCATCTCGTTTCTAGAAACAGTTGACCTTTCCTCGCTACGTTCCGAAGAGACCGTGTCGGGAAAGCTGGAGTCCAGACCCGCGACGCCCAAATCAGAGATCACGCCCATGTCGTTGGGCTTGTCAGATGCCCCGGATCTCATTCAAACACCCGCCACTCCAACCAGCAAAACCGCACCAAAAGAACCATCCAGCCCTGCGACGACTAAAGCCCAACGTCGCTTGAGCAATCTCATCCAAACACAGACCAACAAAATCGAGGCCGCCTCTGATGCGGTACGCGATTCAATCCTAGACTCTGCTGATCAGGCCCTCGGGAGAATCAACACTACTCTCGACACGAGCTTCAAATTCTTCTTTGGTGGCCTCAAGGAGAAGAACCCCAACAGCCCCATGCAAACACAGCCAGAACTGCCCAAGACGTTGGAAGATGCCAGGAAGCTTGTCAACTCTCCTACCCGTGCAGATGGCGACGATGACAATCTGAGTGTCAGCGCGGCGAGTTCGATTCAAGGCGAGGAGGCAGCGGAAAATGCTAGCAGTAGAGGGCTGGATGCGAAAATGGCTGATCTCTTTGCCGGTAAAAGGCAAATCAGAGATCGCAGTGCCGACTCGACCAGGTCGGGTGGTAGCAACAGCGGACGACGGGTCACTTTTACATCTGCACCGAGCGCAGAAGAAAAGATGCCGTCGCCTGCTGCAACCAAAACAGAACCTCCACCAACGCCTACCAACATTTCCGCCGTTGACTCTCTTCGCAACATGGGCAACAACTTCAACCCTCTGAATCGTTTCTCTGGCATCAACGTACTGCCCCGTTTTGCACGTGCTGTCAGCAGCAGCAGCACGCCCGTTCTCCCTTCGTCAAGCCAGGAAACACCGAAGACAAGCCCTTCACCCGAACCACTCAGTCGAACAACGACAGCGGAAATGCCCGGGCCAGACGAAAAGGGAGCAAAGGCAGTTGCTGCTTTGGAGCAATTAAAGAAGACGCCACCGCCTGTGAAGCGCTTTCTTGAGGCCAAAGACGCGCAGGATTTGAAGCTGAAGGAAGTGGATGATTTGTTGAAAGAGTACCAAAGACTTGCTGCGGCAATGAAAACGGCGATTAACCATTGAGTTATCATCTGCCGTTGATTGCACTGGGTATCTAGCCATAAAACTTTAGACAAGCCATTTATAGACATGTCGACTCTGCTCTTAAGCATGGGCGATGTAGAGAGACATGCGCATATTCGATATGTGATCATCAAGACTATTTGTTTCGACTTGCTGCCAGAATTTTCGTGCAACCACTGGAATCGTGCTATGTATTGATCCTTCACAAGACCCAACGCAGCAGCATCTATAGGTGTTGGATGGCAACCTGATGCATGTCCGTCGGTCAAACCGGGGGTTACTTAGTTGGGAAGGGGCAACAGCGCGCACGGACATGTAAACAAGCCACCCATCCACCATAACACAAGAGCAACATTCCCAATACGCTCTCCACACTGCTGCACTAACCACCCACAGGCTCGACAGTCCCCCGTCACAGACATGGACGAACCAATGTCAAATTTGTCGCCAGAAAAGTCAAACACTTACTCGGACTCGATAGTCATCGACGACGACATCGACATGGCCTTCCACGACACACCCTCGTCACCCTTTGTTGCGCACATTGAAGACGGCAACCAGGAAAATGTTGCACCGGACGCCGCACATACACCTGTCAAGTCGCTGGTCGACTTGGACACCAATGTTCCTCAATCCGCGTTCAAGGTTTCACCAGAGAAGAAATCCGTGCTCAGAGAGCGTACAAGTCCGATGAAGAATTCGCCAGTGAAGAACCTGATGGACGATTTTGAGGGTGCCGGACGCAGCCCCAGCGCGGCAAGCCCCAAGACAAGCGTTTCTCCCGTCAGGGAAGCCGCCGCAGAGCGATCTGGCTCGCCAATGAACAGTGTCTCTCGCAAAAGCCGGTCGCCCTCGAAATCCGTCCACGCCTCGTCGCCCGAAACAATACAGCGCAAGCTGTCGTTGGCAGACCAAGTTCCTGATATATCGGTCACTCCATCGAAACGGCCGGCTTCCTCCCCCCTCAAGGCACGTGTGTTGCGCGACAATGAAGGCCTGACAGCCGCGATGAACTTTATGGAGACACAAAAAGAAAGCGGAGGAAGCGCGAAAAGGCAAAGTCACCAAAACACCGACTTTGATCTCGACTCTGGCCTAGACAGCACAGACATGCATCCCGATGGTCCAGAGGCTACTTCGCTGGACATCGACGACACCTGCTTCAGCACATTCTCCGAGATGCCGGGAATAGACATGACCAAATTTGCCGCTCTGAGAAAGAGCCCAACAAAGCAAGATGCATTGGATGTGCGTTTGCCGTGTACATAGTTACCAAGACCCAATGCTAACAAAGCCTGCAGGCTACACCACGCCCTCGAGCTCAGATGACACCTTCGACCGTTCGTCGTAGCGAACAAACACCCAGTCCCACACCACGCCGAACATACAAAGACAATGACACTACCAACTTGCTGTTGGACTTTACTGCCCAAATTGAGTCTTTTTCGAGCTCTCGCAGCAATTCTTCCGGTCGCTCGCAAACGTCACCTAATAAGTCTAACAAAGAGCCAACCCTGAGATCTTATTATCAAAGTCAACGATCGCCTGCCAAGGGTGGAGCAAATGTACCTGCAACACCAAACCAGAGCCGCCAAATGCTCAACCTCTTGGATTTTGAGTTGCCTCCACCACCAACACCCCGATCTCTGCCGACGGTGACTATCAGAGAGTTGGAGTCTGTCAAGTCTCAATTCCAGTCGCAGATCTCATCTCTTACCGCCAGCTTATCAGGAAAGGAGGCTGAGATTGAGGCGCTTTCCAGGGCTATTTCAGATGCTGAGCGCCGCGTGGGTGAAGCACAGGAAACTGTACGTGAGGAGCGCTCCGCTCGCGAGTATGCCGAGACACAGATGATAGACTGGAAATCAAAAGGCGAAGAGGTCCAGAGGCTGCTGCAGGACGTCCAAGCCGAGATGGCTCGTAACGACGCCGAGCGCGAGGAGCTGTATGCCAGGTTAGCCGAGGCTGAAAAGCGTGCTGAAGAAGCTGAAAACCGATCGTCTGAGCTGGAGACAAAGGTCATTGAAGCTGAAAGCAAGAATGTGGATATGACGACGTTTATCAGTAACGACGAGGGCGGCGACAAGAAGATCTACTCCGAACTCGAATGCCAGGCTGCCATTGCCGAGAAGGTCAACGAGGTTGCACGCGATCTGCACACAGCCTACAAGGCTAAGCACGAGAAGAAGATCAAGGCACTCAAGGACAACTACCAGCGCAAGGCTGATGAACGGTGCAAAGAACTCAAGCTGCAAATTGTGGGACTTGAGCGACAAGTCGAAGAGGCCGAGAAGAAGCGCGACAACACTTCGACCAAGGTTGTTTCCGGGGAACAAGACAGCGATGAGAGTCAAGGAGTGTCGCCTTCGAAACTTACGCGGAACGCGGAAGACGCACAGATGCTAGAGGCACAGAGAGCCGAGATTGAAAACCTCAAGGCCAAGCTTGTAGGTCTACAATCTGAGCTCAAGTCGCTTCGTAAGTCACACGATGCTCTTGTCGAGGATTTGGAGGCGGAGCGGGTTGAAAAAGGTGAACTGGTGGCAGCGGCTGAGCAGATGCTGTCCATGTGCGGAGAGAAGATGGAGGAACTACAACAAGAAGATTTGCGTCGTTCTCAGATGAGCTCGGAACCACGCGCTGCACCTCAACAGCAGCAGCAGCAGCAGCAGCAGGAACAACCGCCTCCAGCGCCTCAGCAACAAGCAGCTTATCAGCGTGCGCCGCCACAGCAGCAAGCCATGCGTAACACGGGTTTCCTGGCAGGCGGCCCAGCCCGGCCTGGATCAGCTCTTGGAGGTGGACGTCCGGGAAGCGGAGTGGGAGGCATGCACGAGCGCAATGGCAGTGGTGGTAGTAATGTAGGCAAGCCATCTGGGCTGCGGGCTCCAGGTGGTGGTCTCAAGTACCAGAGCGCGGGTGGGTTGAACCGCAGTATGAGTGGTGGGGGCAAGAGCCGGTTGATGTCGAATATTGAGCGTATGGGGGGTGGAAAGGAGTAGAATGCCTCGCCAGGTACTATCGCTGTTGCGAGGATGGGTGTTGTAACTAGTAGGTGCTCTTGAAGGGGTGTCTGGACATGAAAGGTTTGGGTATGGTCGATGATGATGATGATTGTATAACTTTGCAAGGGCTGGGTTTGGCAACTTTTTTTTGGAGGGGGGTTTTGGGGGCTTGACGGGAAAATACGAAATCATGTGGCTTTGCTGGGGAGGAGGGACACACATGATATTGTTTTTGTCTTGGTTAAGAAAGACATGGACAGTCTTGTCTGGAAAGGTGGAGGGGGCGTTGTATTGGAGTTTGCTCTTGAGTGGGAATGACTTCTCGATTTTTGGGAAATCAGTGTAAATTATTATTATTCCTTCTTTCCCTTTATTCACACCTTGTTGTCTCTTTTACGCATGCTGATGTGTAAAGGTATGGCTTATTTGATAAAGGGGGCTATACTTCACTGTTCATCTCTCTCCCTCTCTCCCTCTCGTGCAATCATGTAATCACCTGCGCCACAAAACCCTTTTTTTTTCATACCTCCCCACAATCTCCCGACCACATGTATGCCCCGTACTACAAGCAGTTTGACACAACGAATCCATGCTATAGTCTTGAAGCTGGTATTATACTGTAATACAATCAAACTATGTAAACCTGATGCCGCCATCTACCCCTTACAAAGTCGGGCCGAATAGCAAGCATGTGTAGACCACGGATCCTGGAGGAGGTGGTATGACAGACGTATTAGTAGTAGTAATAGTAGCTTGTAGAATGTAGACGACTAGATGGAGGTGAGAGAATGGTACTACATAGTTTGGTACTGTGCAGATGGCTACGTATTTGTTTTCTCTTTCTTCTCTAGTATTGCACGTGTTGTATGCATGGTTGTAGGGATCTTGTTATCTCTACTTAAACCTGACTATGTAGTGGAGTATGTATGTAGATACTCGATTCCAATGGGATGGGAGCGGGAGAGAATGGAGTGCGTAAGCGGGACATGGCGGGGCCTGGAGGATAATGAGCTTGTTTTGTGGTGTTGTAGTGGCCAAGTGCACGTGATGTAATGGGATCAGTGTAATACTTTTAGAGAAGGCGACATATTATTTCCGCGGAGAGAGAGAGAGAGGGACCGAGAGCATGTATCTGTATGCGTGCGCTTATCTCATATCGTCACGGAGCACATGGACCGCTTGCAAGATGCAGAAGCCGTGGCTAGCAGTGTCTAGAGCAAGCTCATTACGACGATATATCGAGTCTAATTTGGAACCGCACTTTGGAAGACAGCGGAAGACATGGATGGAGACGGGGGTGTGTGGTGATCATCGGTAGGGATCATGGAACCCTTGGCGAAGTTTGTTTCACGAGGTCGGGCGAGATTTGGAGCTCATCTCCTGGCGCTGTGGGGAAAACGAGGGCAAATTTCAGTGTGCCGGTATTGTGTCGTCTACTAGCATGGCGAAAAAAATGTGGGTGGGCATGAGGGAAGAAAATTTTTGACGTGGCAATTTGGTCTCGGTGGCTGTTCGGCAGCGTCGTGGTGGTGGTACTTGATGTACTTACTGTACTAGGCAGAAGTTGATGCGAACGTGGAAACAAGCACAAAGTCAACGTTGGAGCATGGGGTATGATGCAACCGGGCAGCGCGTGCGTTGAACGGTCCCCCGCTCGATGGCGAGATGCGGGCCGGAGGTGGGTGAGACGTAAACCTTGACAAAGGAACAGGTAAGATGAGACTTGGAGCGCAAGGGCATTTCTTTGTGACAAGCAGTAGTGTCGCTTGCATTGCACGCACTGTGCTGTAGATTTTGTTATTCGGGTCAGCCAGCCATGACATGCATTCAACGATGAGGCAGCAACTCAGCGTCGGCGCCCGAATAGGCAAGATTTTGCGCCTGTTACAGGCCGATGTTGAGCATGGTGGGCCGAGCTAGACGGTAAAGTTTATAAGCCAAAGTGCGACGGAGCGTTGGGCATGGGGGCGCTAGCCAAGGCGTCTTGATCGCGTGTTAGCGTGAAGGATGGCAGCCGTCGGTGGTGCAGGGCTGTGGGTAGCGAGGTGTGTGGTCAAGATGAAACCATGGAGCAGATGGCGTTGCAATTTCCCTTGGGCTGGGGTAGGCGTGCCTCAGGTGGTGAGGTCATGGCTGCGTGGGAAAAGTAAGAAAGGAAAGGAAAGGCAGACGGGAGCGCCTAGATTGGATCGGGGCCGTGGTCTGTGCGCACAGGGCTGGGACGGTTGTTTGGGAGGCAGGAGCGGAGCAGGGCCTTGGGGCGTGCTCCTGCTGTACTGGAGCAGTTCAGCGACTGCAGCGGAAGGGGCGGAGACGCCACTGCCTTGACAGCATGTACATAGAGTATGTCAATATGTCAGTACATGCCATGTATGTACATATTGACATACTCTACGTCCATATTTGTGTACAGGGCGCCGCCAGGGGCCAGGCAACTGGCAGCATGGCCGAATAAAGGTTATGTACGTGACAGGGCCGTCATGGCAGGTGCACGGGGCGGGCGTGGGCGCGCTGATGAGCGGTCGTGCATGTACAATATCTACTATGTACTGGCCGCAAAACAGAGGGGATGCCGGCAGGCGGTTAGGCCAGGGGAACCGATAAAGCCTACCGGGACCGGGGCCACGGGTGATTTGTTCGCTTCATTGTGCCTCCCGGGTCTAGCGGCCTCAGTCTGCTTGGCCACGCTGACGGCGTTCCGACGCTGCTGCTCCTGCTACCACCTTGGCCCGCCCATTGGCTGTCCGCAGTTGCAAAAGAAACGCCGCTGGAGTAGGCGTCGTGTGAAGAATGAAGGAGAAGCGAAGAAAAGAAAAGCAAGCGCAGAACAAGCAACGTCGCGCCGCCGGAACATGTCGCGGAGACGCACCAGGGCCTGCAAGGTACCGCCGCGCCCTCATTGGCCGGCGGGGGGGCGCTTTTCGGGCGCCACGCATGCCTGGCTGCGACTGTGACTGTGACTGTCTGCTACTGCTACTCGTCGCGTCGCGTCGCTCTAGGGGATGCGGGTGCTTGGATTCCGACAGCTCAAGTCGCGAGCCGAGTCAGCACAACGACGGCCGCAGGGCCGCTGAGCGTTTGGACAAGTGTGCAGCGGCGCCTCCCCTGCCAGCCGCCATGGACGCATGCCGGCCGCCGCGCTCTATACTGTACACACGACCGCTGGCCCCAGCGCCCCGGCGCCCATGCGCGGCACGGAAATGAGCCTAGTCGAAAATCAGCCCTTGGCTTGGCTCGACGCGCCCGGCTCTCCCCCAGAGCCAAAACTGTCCAATGCCCACGCCGACCCGCTTCTCGTGCCATCTCTTCGGTCGGGAGATCTGCTCTCTGTTGCTTTGCTTTCCTTTCCCTCGTCCACGCTGCACTTCGCTGCGCGCCTGTGCATCCGCTCCTTTGCCCTCGCCTGCTCCCGACCCTCGCCTGACGCTCCTTAGCCCGTTTGTAATCTATTGTTTATACCTGACCGACGTCCCTACTTTCCCCCCGTGCCCCGGCCCCCACTCCTATTCCAGAGCCAACCGACAAAGACAAAGGAAAAAAAGCCGGCGAGCACAGCACACGCGCGCCCTCGCACAAGACGACATAGCACCAACAAAAAGACACGCACACCACGCCCATCTGGCCGCCACTGCATGTTGGCACCTGCTGCTTCCAGCCCGAGTCGCCTCACCCTCACCTTCCCTCCCTCCCTCACCTTCATCCTCCTCGCTCCTTCCGCCTAGCGACGATTGGCCAGTCTGCACCACCTCACCCTCAATCCCCAGCCTAGCCGCTGTCCGCAGTAAGATGTCCCTCCCAATGCTGCTGCTGCTGCTGCAGCATCACCACCACAGCTACATCCAAGCAGCACTTGCCGTCCACTTGTCGTGCGCTGCATTGTCTCCCCACAATCTGCTAATACCCGCCAGGACACCATGAACCGCTGGCTGAACAGGAAAAAGGATGGCGCCGAAGATGTGTCTGCCGGAAAGAAGGGCAAAAAGGGTAAAAAGGGCCAGGAGGAAGAACCAAAGCCAGAGTTCGATCTCAATACGGTTCTTCCAAAAGCAGACGACTTCCGCACCAGTTTGATCCTGCCCGGCCTGTCGACGCGCTTTAGCATGCTGAGAGAGCAGGATGATCCTTCATCCCTGCTGGGCAAAGCAAGCGACGACAGCGTACTCCAGCCTAAACGCCAATCCCGTCTTCACGAGTTTGGCTTCGTTCCCGGAGGCCTTTCCGACATTGCTGAAGTATCCTCGCTCCACAGCTCCGTCAACCGACCGTCAACCGTTGATCCCGCCGACTCTCTCCATAGCGGCAGAGACGAAGAAGCCCCCACCAGCGTCATGAGCCGTGCCAGACCTGGCGAGGGCAACATCTTGTTTGGCGGACGTCAGAAGATCTATGTCATCTCAAACTCAAACTCAAAAGGCACCGGACGCACCCTCTACGACGATGACGTCAACCTGTCAGCATATCAACGCCTACGACTAGAGGAAAAGGAGCGCATACGGCAACAGGCAGAAGAGGAACTGGGGAATGAAGATGAAGAAGAGAGCCAGCACTCAGAACCGTCCAGTCCCACGGAGCTCAGTCGAAAGAGGGAGACGACGTCTTCCACAAACTCTGGTCCGTCCAATACACGCACCTCGACTGCTGCAACATCAATAGCCTCCCAAGGTGCCAACGCTGTTCCCGCATCCTCGGCACCTGCCACCTCTCCGGACCTGAGCCGGTCCACCACCAAGCGGCGATTATATGACCAGGGCTTGGACCAACAAATCCAAGACCAGCAATCCTCAGCCATGAACCGTCTCAACTCGATACAACGCGCTCGCGCCCCGACAGGACGATCAACACCACCGGTGCCCATGGGACATGCACGTTCAGCCACAAATCTCCACGATCGCTTTGCCCGGGGCCCTGGAGCCCGCTCAGAGAGCCCTGGTGCGACTGGTTACGCTGGAATGGTCCGTACTAACTCGTCGGGCCCAGCAAGTCCTGTTCTCTCGCGACCCCAATCGCCCCCATTGGCAAGCCCAGTAGCCAGCGACACCAGTGACGCACATTCCCTCATTGCTGCGCTTCAGCCAAATGATCGCGGCAAGGCCACTGCCATGGGAACATTCAACAAGCCAAAGGAGGCTTTCAGCGAAGAACAGTATGCCGAGCGCTTGCGCCAGCTCAACCAAGATAGTCGTGCACGCGAGTCGCCAGCACCAGCACCGGCAAAGTCTATGCCTCGCAAACCCTCGCTTAGAGAGCGTGCTGAACAGGAGAAGAGGAAGAGAGCTGAAAGCGATGCAAAGGACAAGCCGAGAGCCGAATCGCCCCCAGAGCCGACCCCGGCAGCCAATGCTTTTTCCAGATTCCAGGCTGCCGCCAACCAGATGAGGGTCGCAGGCCAAGCAGCTGCAACCGCGCAGCCAAAACAGAAGCTTCCTGAGAAATCCGGAGATGGGTGTGCAAAGGCTACCTTCTTCGCCTCGCCAGATTCGAGTGATGATGAGCAAGGGCAACAAGAAAAAGAGGATCAACGACAACAAGAAACTTCAAAGCCGACCATGACTCGTCCTCAAGGCAACGCCCGTCGCTTTGACAATCTTCCAGTTGCAACCGGTCCTGCACCGCCAATGTTCGAGCACCCTGCACTCCGCTCGCGCGCCCCGTCACACGATGATGCCAACCAGCCACCCTTTGTTGCCCAGACCTCCCGTCCAGACACAGAGACTGCCCGACTCAACGTCGCCGAGGATGATTCTCCCACCCTAGGTCCTCAAAATGGTGGGCTTAGTGGCTTGATTCGCCAGCACCTGCGCAACACGAGCAACGTTTCCTCGACTTATGGGGAACCTGGGCCGCCTGTGATGAGCCCGCCCATGGATTCGGCCTTCCGCAACAATGACTTTGGTCTGCAACGTAGACAACCAGAGTCTGAATCGGTCATGCCTGCGCCAGCAAACTCAACCCATTCCAACCCATGGGACCTTGACGACATTGATAACCCGTATCGTGAGGACCACGGCACCGCCAAACCATCAAGTCCTATCGAGGGGTCTACCAGAATAAGGCCTCTTATCATGAGCACCTCTGAGCACCACAACGGCCCGACTCAATGGGACCTCACTCCTCGCAGGAACCACGAGAGAATTGCTAGTAACGAGACGGAAGCTGAGCACGAGGCCTTCCAGCGAGACCTTGCGCAGAGGCAACGTCTTATCCAGGAGAGTCTTCGTGCAAAGGCTGAGGGTCGGTCACCAAGTCCTGGGCCTGGCGCTGGACCTGGCCCATCGGGAGGATTGAAGAATGCTTTGAACATGCTTCGGGCAAAGTCAAACGGCGATGCATTTGCTACAGTCGACTCTTCCAACAAGTCAGTGAGGAAACTTGCACTTGGTGGGTCTGCGGCGAATGCCAGCAGCACTTCGCTTGTAGGCATGCAAGCTCCTGAAGTACCACCACTACGAACCAAGCCATCCCGTATACTGCAGCAAAGTGAGCAGGATGCTCAGCGTGAACTCGAGCACAGACAACGTTCAGCGACGGATAGCAGTCGGACGGGTCGCCCTGTAGGTAGATCGCAACCAGTTTCCACCCGGAGCTCGACCCGAGAGCGCTCCAGCTCTGGCACCTCGTCAGGACGCTCCCGTAGCCGTGGAGGCCATTACCGTGACGACTTGGAGCAGGCCATGGTCGAAGGGTCTCGAGCTGCCTACCCTCCCAACACATTTCCCACGCTACCGGGATACGTTGCACACCCTACGCCACCACTGCCCGCCGGAAAGACTTCGTTGGACTCTGAAGGTCGCACGCGCTCACGGAGCAACAGCAAAGTTTCTGCCTCTAATTACTTCGAGTCAAAGCACGTCCATCCCATTCAGACCAACCTGGCACCGGGCCAGAACACGCGATTTCCTCCCCAACAGGGCAAGCTATCGCCTGGGCTGCCCATTTCGCCTCGGCCTTCTCCTGGCGTCTACAGCAACCACAGTGGTCAGGGCTACTCGCATCCTAGTTCCCCAATGCCTCCATTTGCCAACAGCCATACGCCTCCTGTGTCCAATCCAACTACGCCAAACCCAATGACACCTAATGCCCCTGCCTTCAACCCAAGCACTGTACAGCCAATCAACCGACAAGGAATGCTACGGAAGAAGTCCATCGCCAAATCAGACATCTCGGAGCCTGTGTTCATCTCCACAACGTCTGTGATTGACACGATTGATCTTCCCGCTGGTGCGTCTCTCAAGAACGGCAGCGATCCCGAGGCCCCGCCTGTCCCGCCCATCAACCCCATGAGGCGACGATTTGGATTGGGTCGTGGCGAGGGGCAAAGCCCATCAGGTTCCGACCCTGCTGTGCAGCCTGGCATGGACAGCCCACGCGCACCTTTCGCCGAGCCTCTTCGCACAGGCTCGGCTGACGGCCTAGCTGAATTCTCTCATCCCCCACCCAGAAATGTGCTGAGGAAGGCAACAAGCGAGGGCAGGAGTCTGCGTGGAATAGCCCAAAGCCAGATGGGGCCATCTCCCCCCGTGCCACAGCATGGCTTCTCAGGACGCAATGACTCTCCTCCGCGTGGTCAACGACCGGCTGAGGGTGTCATGTTCTAAGTAGCATACCTGCGGTTACTGTGTCGTTCTCTCCAGCTTCCTCTTTTTTTCCCCATCCACTTCTCTTCTATTCTCGTCTTTTTTTTAGTTTACTTCCTTTTTCTTTCCCTACCTTACGCTTCATTCCGCCTGCGACTGACAGCAGTCGCCATTTAGCATTTGCTCGCTTGTAAGACGAGGCCCCCTTTTCTCTTCTCTCTATTTCTCTTATTTTCCTTAAACTCTAAGCCTATTTTCGGTTTGCCACGTCTGCGACCACGGCGTTATTTGCTAGTTTATTTTGTTGATCTCTTTCCTTGCCACCGTCTCAGCGATATACCTCTCGATTCTTTAACTTTTTCGGTGCAAACTGTTTCATGATGAACGAAAGGGTTCGGGCTAGACTACGACCCGGCACCGGGCTGGACACGGTGTTACTAGAGGTTCGCAATCGCATCACGCAAGGTTCAAGGGCACTTGGTCTGAGTAGGATCGGGAGGCTGCTTGAATGTTCATCAAGTCCAAAATGTACTATACTGCTGTTCGCCAACCAAGTCGGTCTGTAGGCTTTCTACGTTTGTCAGTTTGGCGACAGCTGTAGCGCTCAATAAAACGAAGTACCATGCATTGAGCTCGACATAGGATTGTTTCTTTATGTGATAAATAAGTACTTGGCGCTGGGCGGGTCGTGCAAAGATCACCATCGTCCTGATGCAAACCAACCGTTCCTGGGCCTTCTCCACATGTGGGGTCATTGTAACGCTGACTTTGTCCATGAAAGTTGGGGACTGGAGAAAGCTTGTTTATCCGTTTGCTTGTTTGTTTGTTTGTTTGCTTGTCGGTTTGTTTTCTGGCATCGACAAGTATAGTCCAGAGAAGAAGGAATCCACAGAAGCAAAGACGCGGACGGGTATGTTTCCAAGACGGGTCACCCCATGTTGGCTGTAGCCGGTCTAAGTGCACTGCCGAACTCGAGCGCTCATGTGCCGTTGCCAACGCACCGCTCCACGCGCGGGAAAGCAAGTATACAAGCCATGCGAAGCCGAAATGAGATGAGACGAGACTAGTGACAGGCTGGCCGGGATACTCTCTCCATTAATCCGCAACACTTGATTCATGGGCCCTCGTTTCAGACGCCGTCGCCTAGCGTGCAGTCTGACATGGTCCGTGCGCGCGATCAGGAAGACGGCTCTCTTGCCCAAGGGCGACGACGGCGACGCAAGGCTTCATCATGGGCCAGCGCAAGAGACGCAGCTAAGCGTTGCGCCGCAGTACCGCAGGGGCAATCCACTGCGCATTGGGGGACAAAGGAAGAAAAGTTGACGAAAAGAGGATGTCGATAACAAGAAGAAGAAACAACAGACAAAAGCAAGTAAGGCGAGCAGAGGGGCACAGGGGCGTTATATGTGGAGAAGATGGGCCTGCGCCAGTTCGGTCGCGCATGCAATCGCGTACCTGCATGTCCCCAATTGCTTAGCGGCGTTTTTTCCTATCCACCGCGATAAAATCAGACATGAGTGATTAATGCAATCATTCTGCCTAGGAACAACACATGTATTCAAGTACTTTCACAAAATACGAAAGACAGCAACGTCTGATGTAAGCACTTGGCCGATGGTTCGAGAAGCACCGGCGGCCAGCACCTCCGCCACAGGGTCATTCACGCTGGACCACGCTGGGCCACGCCCCCTCTATACGCCAGCGCCACTTGATCGGCCTTGTATCTCGCAGGTGGAGGCATCCGTCTCAACTCTACGCCATCTCTATGCACACGTCTTGGGCGTGCATGGACGAGTATGCAAGAGGCACCGCAAACAGTAGAAAAAGAAAGCTGGATGCAAAAAGTAAGCACGGCAGGGTCGCCGATGTACCCGTTTTCCCAACGGCCACGGCTGGCTATTCTTCGCCTTTTCTTTTTCCTTTTCTTTTTTTCCTCAAACCCCTTGCTGCCAAGCAGGAGCGCAGCTTCTCGAGGCACGACTGATACATGCATTTCCAGTCAGCGCATGTAATCCTCATGCCACTGCCAGATCACGACCCGGAAAAAGAGTAGCGATCAACACCCTCCAAGCGCAACCATCGTCAGCGGAGACCCCAACTCCACTTGCCAGGGCCGCTAACCATTTAGCACCGAAGATGCCGTGATGAACCAAACCTTAACAGTGCCCTGAGCTCTGCTGCCCCCGACTTCCCAGCCCACAAGTGCTGACACTGCCTTCATTTATGACAAGCAATTCGGTCTAATACCACCGTTTGTCACCGCCATGAAGTCTGTCCAGCATCGCGGCCATATTCTGCGCCTCTGCCAGTCAAGACGACGGCGTTGGGAAACTGCATCGCCACCGCAGCGCGCCTCGATCGCAGCATAGAAGCATGAACCTTGGACCTGGGCGCTACCTGAATCCGTCAGCTGCGCCAACAACAAGCCAAAACAACCAATACCCCTGGTGTCGATCCCCTGCTCGTTAGCCTAGCCCTCGAATTCGCCGAGCCACTATGTTTGCGGATACCACCTCTTAGTCGATATGATCGTGGAGGTACCGGCCCTTTACCTAAACCTTACCGCACCCCCTTCCACTCCCTTCTTAGTTTAGCTCCCCACCCTGTGTATAGGTTAATAAGGTGCCTCTTTCCCATCTTCAGCTCTTCAGTGGCATTCGACTCCATCTTACTTTTCGCGCAAATATCCTCTGTCATCCATTCAAGTCAATCTTTAATACCACCACCACCACAACCACCACCCAACACCAACCAAAACAAACATGCGTTTCCAGACTACCGTTCTTGCCTTCGCGGCCACCCTCGCTTTCACCACCGCCCAGGATCTCTCCAACATTCCCCAGTGCGCTGTAAGTGATTCGACTGCTGCTTCTTGACCCGGGTCGACACTACAAACAGTGGTCCCCATTGAACAAGAGCGTCCAACGACTTTTCCATGGCGATACAGCAACTAACCGAGCCCTCATAGATTCCTTGCTTCGTCGCTGCTCTGCCCGCGTCCAAGTGCGGTTCCACCGACATCAAGTGCCAGTGCACCACTGGCCGTGATCCCATGCAGCAGGCCCTTATGGCCTGTGTCCCCACCAAGTGCAGCCAGGAGGATGCTCTGAGTATGTTTTCTCCTTCCTTCTGAATCCTCAACCCCTTCTAACCAAACACCACCTACAGAGATCATCCCCGCCGTCTCTGGCCTCTGCGCCTCCGCCGGTATCACCCTTAGCGACATCCCCACTGGCACCGCTGCCACCAGCCCTTCTGCCACTGCCGCCAACAACAGCGCCGCCACCTCGGGTATGGCCTCGGGCATGCCCACTGCTTCCGGCTCCTCTAAGCCTACCGCCTCTGCCTCTGGCTCTACCTCCGGCAGGCCTGCCCAGTCCACCGGTGCTGCTTCCAGCAACGGTGTTACCTTTGGTGCTGTTGCCCTTGGTCTCGCTGCTGTCTTTGGTTTGTAAGCGCTCTATCTTTGTCTTCGGACGGAAGAGGGATGTGGAGGTGGACAAGAGGAGTGGATGCGATGGAATATATACCTTTTTTTTTTATCTTCTTCTGCTTTCTTTCTGGCACGGAAGGAGCGACACGAGTAGTATTGCCTTCACTTGTTGGGAATTTGTACGCACTACTTAAAGATAAGAATGTCGAATACCCTTAATTTTTATGTTTCTATGACTTTATAGTTGTTCCTCTTTGACACGTGCTTTCTACCCTTATCGTTGTTTCAAGTAATGGTGAATCAGTGATCCAATGGATGGATATCCTTTCCATGAGAATAAGACTCTGCAAGTAAATCATCTTCCACCCTCACGCAACCTCATCCAAAGCCCCAACCCATTTCCCAGACCACACTGTAAACTCGTCGTCCTCGCCACTCCAGCTCTTCTCCACAAGCCGGACCGCCGCCTTGGCCTCTTGACAGCACTTGTCCAGTGTCTGCTTAGCCTCGTCGGCATCGAGGTCGTAGAAGGCGGCTGCAATGTCGTCGACGGTTTCCGGTATATCTTTGAGCAAGCGCATGAGCTCGTTGAGTTTCTGGCTAGGTGTCCATGACGCATCGGTATTTTGTTGCTTGTCCTCTTCTCCACCATCTTCTTGTACTTCCTGAATTCTGTTGGTGGTGGTGGTGGTGCTGGCGGCGACAGACAGAGTAGGCTCGAGAATCGACGACGCAGGATACGTTTTCAGCCGCCTCTTGACCAGCGCTTGGTACAATATCCCCATCATCTTGAGCTTCTTGAGACTATGGTCCAAGAGCGCCTTGAGCGCCTCGTCATTCTTTCCTAGCTTGTTCTCCTTGCCGAAAAGCTCGTCGTCGTCGTCGTTGTCGTCATCACTGCCCTGCGCTTCATCCTCATCCTCATCCTCATCATCTCCTACATCCTCCCCCCACTCCTTCAACTCCTCAATCGCATCCACCAACACGGCCCTAAACGCCTGTGCCTTCTTCACCACGAGGCCCACCACACCCTCGTTACACAACCTCATGAGCGCATCACACGCATCCCACACCACACCCGTCGCAGCCAGCACCTCCTGCTTCTCTGCCTCCGTCACACTCGTCACCACGCCCCCTTGGCCTTGTTCCTTGCTACTCCGCTTCTTCTCTGCAATCCGAAGCACCACGCCCAGCACCTCGCTCCAGCTCCCCAGCAACGCTTTCACCTGCGCCCTCATTTCCGCACGCATAATCTCGCCCACATCCCCCCTCTGCCCCGCAAGAGGCACATAACTGGCTGCGGCCACCATGCCGCTCAGCGGACCTTCACTCACGTTTCCCATCTTGGTCACGACCGCCGAGGGTGTCAGCGGTGGATTGATGAGCAGCAGTGACAGAGTCGTCGTGTGCGATTTCAGCAGCGTGGTGCTCGTCTTGAGAAGCTCGAGCGGGTTGGGTATCTCGGCCGATGAGGCTGCGCCACCAGTCGTGCTGGTGACGGCGGAAATGGCATTGTTCTTGCTGGGCGTGAGCGACGATTGATAGTGCGTGATGAGCGTTTGTGTGGTTTGTGTCACGGCGATCAGCGTGGATAGGTCCTTTGATTTCGACATTTTGACAAATTTTTTTTTCTGCTCCTCTTTCTTTTTGTTTGACGGCGTTGCCCGGTGACTGGGTGTCAAAGCAGTTCCAAAAATCGACTTATGAGATGCCTCAAATGCGGGCTGCCCAGTGTGCAAGTATTGCGGAAAAAAAGTTGGCGGGGTTGCGAGACAGAGGGACAAAAATGTTTATCGATAACGGCTGCGCAAATAGCGGGAACACGCCTCCTCGGTTTGATTGCAGTGCTGGTAGTAGACCTTTCCAGCTGAGCATTCGTGTACTCGAGATATCTCTCGAGTCGCTCGGGCGACTGGAGTGTAACAAACGTCAGTAATACAGGCTTAATTGTTTCGTTACCGTGAGCCAAATGCTCATGGACATTATTTCACCTTTGCGTAGCTGTCTTCAATATATGCTTTGCAATATAGCTAACAATGGCAAAAACCGCAGACTGGGTATATTTTGCTTTTCATATATTGGCAAATGACTCATATCTAGTCATCTGTTATCCAAGCAACGCGAATCAACCGCAGGATGCCCACAACACGTCATCGTCGTTTTCTACGTCGCCCCTTACAATTCGTTATGTTCTGGCACAGCCTTCTGAACTTCTACACCACACACAGCCGGCGTACCCACCTCCATCCTGTAAACACACTTCTCCTCTTCAACAATCTTCCAGAGCTCGTCCTTCTCTGCGCACGCCAAAATAACCAGCGTGCTCCTGTTAGGACCGTTCCAGCAATGTTGACCATTCTCGTACTTGAGAGCAATACGCTCGCCACTACCCAAGCCTCTGCCATCTGCAGGTAGTGCCTCGTCGACGGTGATCGACTCAATGCGGGCAAAATTGCCCATGCCTGTGTGGCCGCCGCCTTTCTTGGGCTTCTGCGTCGTTCTGGAGAGGAAGCAGTGCTCGTACGTGTATTCGCCAGAGTCAGTGGAGATGCAGACGTCTTTCAACGCACGGAAGATGGAGTCTGGGCCATAGTCCTTGGTGAGATCTTCTTCATGCCTTGTTAGTTCAGACTTGTCGTTGTCAAGTTCCCTCTTTGCTGCCTCAAGCTGCGACTTTGCATCGCTGACTGCCTTGGATTCAGGAGCGTCCGGAGATGAGGGATCAGCGAGGATTCCGTTCTCGATGAGCGTGATACGCAAGTCGCGGAGCTTGCTGTCGACCCAGCCACGGATGGACTCGGGCAGATATTCCTCGAATTGGTAGACTGCATGCTGGTCAGCCGATAAATCAAAGGGTATTGCAGAATTGAGGCTTACGAAGATCGGCGTCAGACTCGTCTACTTTCTCAAAGTCGTCCCAATTGATAGCGCTCTCAGAGTCTGGCTTGAGAATGTCATCGAGGTCTCGGTCCAGGGCATCGTTGGGCCCTGGCTTTTCTTGTGCAGCGTAGTTTTCCCACGCCTGCACTGCGCGCTTTACGCCCTCATCATTGAAATTGGGATTGTATTCCTCCTTGAATCGGGTCAGCATATCCTCAAGATCAGCAACCCTTGCTCGCGCAGAGTCTCTCTCGTTGCGCAGGCGGTGGATGTTGTCAGTGAGCTCTTGAATCCGTTGCTTCGCCAGGCCGGCCAGTACGGTGACCTTGCCGCCCTTGCCAGCGCCCTTGGCGACCTTGCCACGCTCTGCCCTCTCAATCTCAATCAGACTCTTGGTCAGCCCATCGACCTTCAGCGTTGCGCCCTCGATCTGAGTCTTGAGTGTCTGGATGCGATCCTCGACTTCTTTGCGCAGGCGTCCAGCCTCAGCCACCAACTCCTTCCGTCGTTGCCTGGCAGCTGCGAGACTCTTCTGTCTCGCTTCGTCTGCCTTCCTCCATTCCTTGCCAATAGCGGCACAGCGGTCTTCACACTTAATGCCACCCACGTGTTCGTATTCATCACTGCCGTCGCAGCAGAGCTCATAATCGCAAGCACCGTCGTTGACGCTGGTAAATGGAATATAGCTAGGCTGATGGCCCTTGTTCTTGCAGTAGAAGCCTGGAAGAGCAGGTGTAGTGTTGACGTCTTTGCCGTCGGCACCTATGGGCTGTGGTGGAGAGAGAGGGGAGAGGTAGGAGCAGGCTGAGGTGCCAGGCTCATCGGAGCCATCGGGGCAGTCGCAGTAGTCGTCGTTCAGACGCGCAATGGGGAGTTTTATGGAAGGATTCGAGATGCAAGTGAATGTCTCGGCGTCCTTGTAGTACTTTGCAACTAGACATTGGCTGTCAGCACGCATCGCTCCATCCAATGCAGCTGTCTATGAGCTACAGACGGGTGCAACATACACTCCGGACCCACACCCCGCGGCCGGGCGGGCTCTGACGCCGCATCTGCCGTGCTGGCGAGAAGAGGAAGTATCAATGCAAGCGAGGATACGTGCTTTCTTCCCATTGTTCCAGTGTGACGAGAGGAATTGGAGCTTGAAACTACAACTTGGTTGAGATGCCACATCAACATAGTTCCAGGGTCCAGCTGCACGGCCAATCACATGCTGTCTGTGCGCTGGCCCTCAAGGCTTACTATGACTATCAACCATCTGCCTACAAGAACCATTTCCCCGCCCATTACAGCTATCCAGTGGCTTTCAGATCGCTTCCTCACGTCCCGTTCCAAGCCTATAACGGGTTGGCCCCCTTGGGTAGCTTGACCTTGAAGACGAGAATTTGAGTGTCTATGTTGTTCCCGCTTGCGTCCGCGTACTTGTTCTGACCGAAATTGATGTAGCCTGCAAAGTGTTAGTGAGACAGAATTGGCCCCAAGGATACTACCACCTTACCATTCTGCGTGATAAAATCATTATCTGAAACGGACACGAGGTAGTACTGCTTTCCCTCATCCTCTTGCTGTCTGCTGCTTTTACCAATCTCATCCTCTTTGTCGACTGGCAACATGGCAAAGCTCTCCCATTTTTCGTTGAGCAGCTTGGAGTCTTGATTGCCGCCGTTGTGAAGCCCAAACCTGCCTAGCTCGTCATTGTTGTTATACGAAAGCCACGGGCAGTAAGTAGCAGGTATAATGTCGCTCTTCAACTTTCCATCCTTGCTCGCAATCTGTCCACCGATTGCGTCAGCCGCCGTTCCTGCCACATTTGTGGCATTGGAAATATCAATGACATCGGCATTGCGGTAGATGGACTCTGTGCTTTCGGCCCCTTTGCCTGCATTTGAATCACGTGCGAGGACGAGGAACTGCGTCTCTGAGATGTAGTGCATCTCTGACTGACTAGCGACGCGTCCTGTTGGAAGGACTGGGAGTTGAACAGCATATTCAGCCTCCAGAACGGTCTTCTCATCCTTGACACGGTATTTGAGAAGACGGGTGTTGCGACGCTTCTTCGAGGAGCTACCGCCATCCTGGATGGTAGCGCTCTGAAGCATCGTGTACAAGTACTTGCCATCTGGGCTTGCGGTCAGGGCCTCTAGACCTTGATTGTTGCCTCGACCACTCGTAGGGTCCCCAGGCACAACCTCAAAGTCGGGGTCGTAGATGGGCGGCGAATCAGCACTGAAGCTGTCGGTGCCGTTGCGCTGGGGAATAAAGGCATCAGGCGAGCGAACTGCCTTGATCATCTTGCCTCGACTGTCGAACTGGTATACGTAGACAGCATATTCATCACTGATCCAAAACGTCCCATCGTCTCCAAGCACTAGGCCTTCCGTATCAAGGGAAACACGAGCACCACCAGTGCCATTTTGGCCAAAGCCATTCCCGACATCTATGTTTGTTAGTCGGGGTTTCTTGAAGTCAGCATCCCAGAACCTACATTTTGCCAAGGGAAGCTTGGGGAATCCCGGGTATGTGATAGTATCAGTAGGGTCCAGACCAGTCAGTGGTGTACCATCAGGACCAGTAAGAAGCAACGTGTCTAGGTAAGACACCTGGATGTTTGGACTCGCTGGATTCGCTACCGTAGCATTGACTGGCGTAAATTTGACGCTGAACTTGTGAATTCTAGTCTGGGTGTTCTGTGTCCCCTGAGTGTTCCTGAAATCTTGTAAACGTGTCGTCTCCTCGATTACAGGCGCCAAAGCTTACCATCCGCGGTCTGGTAAGCCCCAGACTACGCCCTCATAAGACTCCTTCTTGTATTTCCACGAGTTCTTCTCGAAGGCGATGGCACTTCCAATACCGCCAATGGTATCACCAAATCTGTCGCGAGCATCGCTTGCTATCAATCCGTAGCCTGCAAGCTTTTCGTAGGTATAAAGCTTGCCATTGCACGTGGTGACATTAACAGCAGCTTGGGTTGTAGAGCCTCGGCCGCGGGGGACAACTGGGCCAGCAATGACCTGATACACGGGAAAAGCCAGGAGGCTGAGGGAAGCAGTAAGCAGCATCTTCAATTATCAGCTTACTGTCGTGTGCTTGAACGGGGAAGATTGAGGGACCATTGAATAGCTATATTAATAGCTGCGATGTGAAGTACGGTACCAGATGAGGCGGCCCGCCAGTGGAGTATGAGAGAGCATCCTGGCTGCATGTTCATCACCCGCACTACACGTGTGCTGTCTGTTTGGCTGCAGTGGAATTACAATGCCGGGGTGCCTGCATAGCGGCTCGGTTTAGCCGTGGGGGTGGGCGGATAGCGTCAAAATAGAGACATGTGGGGGACGAATACTTTTGGCGCAATGCCATTTCAGAGCCATGGTAACCTGCAGCCCAGATACTGAAGCCCCCATAGTTGCTTCGTCGATGGCGTCAAGTCGTGGGGAGAGAAGCGCACGTTGCTCATACGCGGGCTGTGAATGGCTGACAGAGGGGTTGCCGAGGCACACGACCTACCACATTGTGTGGTGGCGCAAGGGTTTGGTACCTTTTGCTACTGCCCGTGTTGGTCTTTGTAATTTGCCGTACTGCCGTCCCAGTCAGCTTCTCGTGCTCCAGGTACGGCTTCCTAGTGTCAATTGTTCTGAACTCGAGGAAAGCAGGCACGGAAACATTGCGTTAGGCTCCTTCTTTCACCATGGCCCTCTCTTACTGTCCAGCAACACAACCACGCCCACCCACATTGCATCTCCACCCTACAATTCCCCCTAATTCCTCACCTGCTGAACTTGATTTCAAAACCCCTATTTGGAAAACTATTCCTACTAGCAGACTACCAACCATTTGCTATTTTGAGTGCAGGGGTTAGCTTGACGACACTCTCAGCGCTCACGGAGACCATTGAAACTTCGGGCGACGACCTCATTACCAAACTTACCTCACACCTTGAATCTGATAAACATGCCGCTTCGGATGTGCCAGCGTCAACCTCGAATTGGATAGAAGAATCCCACGTAGCCCCCACCACTCCTGTAATCAATGACATCGAGGTAGGCGAAAGCCCTGCCGAGAAGGATACGGCGGCCGATCGGGGTTTGAAAACGAACCCGAGACGCCCATTCAAGAGATCTGTGAGCGATTTGACCTCGTCGAGAGTACCGCAGAAAGTGCCAAAGACTGCGGTTGTGGAATTGAACGCCTTCCGATCCAAACACGATAGGTATCGTTCGCAACATGCAGTCTCGTCTTTATCGCATACCTCGTTACAACTGCCCCAAAAGTGTGGAGAGCTACCTAATAACAGGCCACGAAATGAACTGAGGTCTGTAGGACACGAAGGTGCAAAATCATCTGCGAGCTTTCAACGTACTTCACGGGCAGACTAGCCTTGCCATACATCAACAGTGGATGAAATATTGACAAGAACGAGATCAGCCTTGACCAGATCCATTGGTTTACGCTCAAGCTCAGATTCAGATTTAGCACGGGCATTTACCAACCCAAAGTTGCGCGACAGTAAGCCGCCATTGAAGTCTTGCGTCAAGAAGCGGGCGGAAAACGGCACTTTCGCGCCACCAAACGCCCCACAACGATATAGAGCCAAGACTGTATTCAACACCATTCCACGCACCAAAACGGTGGGTTTCGAAAGAAACGGTATCGAACATTGCCTGCCATTCTGTGGAGTAGCTGCCACATCAAGAAGCTCCAACGATGCTCTGACACATAATGACAACAAAATTCACAGTGGAGCGAACGATCAAGATAGAATGACCAGGAACTACTTAACATTTCTGAATACAACAAGTGCGGTCAAGAGCAGTATCGCTACCACGCTCACTTGGGACGCGTACGACATAATCAACAAAGAAAGTCCTGATCCAGCTACGCCGACAATGCAGAGAATAGAAACAAGCCGTGGTATATACGAGATAGTATGGGACAACGTACCGCCGAAGCAAAGGATCAGAGTAAGAGGGCGACGAAGCTCGTGTGCAAGTCAGTCTCTGGAAACGATCACACCTGGTGCCAGGCGCGATCTCGAACGGGTCGATCCAAAGCTCAATGGTTGGTCTGGAATCTGGAACCGCCCATCAGACAGTTTCAAACCTACCATTGTCGTGTTCCCGGACGATGACCGAGCCATGCGCCTCGAATGCACTATCGAGGACCAAGAAGACCTTCTATTGCCTATACTTCCGAATAGTAGAGTCACCAGTGCCACTTCTTCTTGTCACAACTCTGGCCCAGCGAGTAGGTCTCTGACTGGGACGGCTTCTAGTGAAGATACACTATCAGGAGCTTCCATTAATGGAAGACGCCAGCATGCTATGCAGCGTCTGCTGTAACCTTCAGAAGAATCTTCGTTTGTGACGAGCCCAGAGGCTCACCAGCTCCCAAGCCTTGAGGAGACAGATTTGAGCTTTTCTGGTCATCGCGACTCTGTTACTCTGACCCACGCGCGTCTCGCCCGTTCAAAAGAGCGACACACGAGCCATTTGAGCGCTAAGATTTGTACATGATAGCCATGAAGCAGATGCAAACTGGAGACGATGCTGTGCTGACAGACGGCGCGAGTTATTTATCCCAGGACTTGTCAACTGAGACTGACAATGACATACCCAAAGTGTCGCTACCTGTGGTAAGAGACCATGCTACGCAGGCGCTGAAGAACAATAGCTCGATTTCAATCCTCCGATTTCCTCAGCATTTCACTGATCAGCAGCATATTCAAATCGTGGAGTGATTGCATGGACTAATGCCAATCCAGCGACAGATGCACCCGCTGACGACATGGAGATCTTGGCAGTTACCTACATTACAGCACCTGGTTGAGTTCAGTGATAGTGCTTGTTTTTAGAGTCTATGTGCTGATTGCATTCAGGCTTGTGACTTCATACCATGTAGGTTTGAGATCGGATGAGGACGAATGAGTGTGTCAGCGCTTGCCAAGGCCGATGGCATCACCACCTCTTGCCTCTCTCTGCTCATTACATGGCCTACCTAGAATCCATCATATTGCTATTCCAGCGCGTTCAGCGGATTTTTTTTCTTTTACGAGATGCATGGTGATGATAACAATGCACAACCTATGGAACCATAAACACTTTGACTCTGGCGCGTTGTATTGAGGTTTCTCCGTACCGTACTGTACCCAGGTACTACACGCCGATGGTATCAGCACTTGAGCACTTGGCTTTTACGTCACTATACTATGATCTTGCTAAGATGACTGGTTACTGCTGGTGACACCAAGAACACTACCGCCGGACGCATAGATGTCTGAGGCTCTACGTGTAACGTCCCACAAGTAGTGTCGCAGCAGGTGTTTGAGGATTGGCAGCGATCAACACGACGCTGCATAAACGCCATTTCCCTTTCTATATGCTGACTCCGGCCTTTTTATCAGAGGATACCCTTTGTAATGCCAGTGATTACATCTTACGAATCAAGCCACAACGCGCCGACCATGGAGTTTGCGACGAAAGAGGGCCCGAAGCGCCATCAGCAATACGACGCACTGCGCAACGTCGTCGACGATGGCGATTCAAGCACTGAAGTAGACGACGTTTGGGATACAGAAAATGCCGTTCAGCCCAGGCGGAGAAGGAAGACGGTCTGGAGGTGGTTTAGGAGACGCCGGTGGATGCTCGATACGATACTTCTGTTGGTGATTGTTGGACTCCTAGTAGAGAAGAGATGGCAACACCATGCGAAAAGCCATGCGTACGAGCTTGCAGGGGATATCACAGGTTTTGCCCCAACCTTCTCCCAGCAGATTGTCAAGTTCGAGCCCAACCCTTTGTTTGCTCCCGATAAGCCGGCAGACTTCTGGAGCAATGAGACGCAGCATGCATGGTTGAGCATCGTTCCTGGTATGACCTGAAGCTGAAGCCACTGACGTCGAATACGAGCATTGCTGACCGATGCGCAGAGGGCCTTGGCTACGTCAACGTGAAGAATCCCTCAGAATACTCGAACTTACCCCACCCAATCCATGATTACACCAACCAAACGGTGTTTACCACATCCATCACGCACCAGCTGCACTGCCTCTACACGATACTGGAGGCGTATAATTCCATGAAGCTCACGGTGGCGTCAGCGCTACCGGTGGACCCCATAAAGAAGCCGTGGCATATCAACCACTGCTTTGAGTACATTAGGCAAGCAATCATGTGTGCTGGAGATGTGGCGCTAGAAGGTGCTGCCACAAGCTTCCCAGGCAACGAGCACGGCGAGGACCAAGGCGGTAGCGATGGATGGGATGCAAAACACGTGTGCAAGGACTACGGGCAGGTGTACGAATACTTGGAGAGGGAGACGATCAATCACATGAAGTGGATCTCGTCGGAGTAAGAGACCCACAGAATTCCCTCGGCATACGTGTAAAGATCTGCTCGAGCAAGGAGGGCATGTGAAGGAGCGTATACCGTAGATACCATATGCCGCATTCTACACACAAAAAAACAGGATTATTCACATCGGTATGATGCTTGGTCCTGGTGGCCAAGAAAGTATCCGCGTTGCTTACACGTCGATAAGATCCTGACTTTGCAGACCTATTTGCAGCACAAGGTTGGGTTTCTCTAGTCTACAAGGCTGCACATGGCCAAGCCGTATATGTACTTCCATGTCTGTGTGTATTATATATCCGTACATGTACAGTACATGCTACGGGGTACTCAGTCGAATCATAGCGCGCGCACAGGGTGCGCGTAACCAAGCCTCCGCAACGGACACTAAAAAGAGTGCCGGGCTTGGCGAAGCTGGGCATGAAAACGGACTCAAAACTAGATACTCTACTATACGTAGCTAGCACGTGTGATAGATAACCTAATCTTATACTTCTTACTTATAGATCTATATTCTTTTATATAGTATATTTTTTAAATATAAACTATTAGTATAAAATCTCTAATATCTAAGTTAAAATAGATACTCTTGATATTTTTAATATTTTTTTCAAAACTTTTTCTTACAAAATCTATTTTTTCTATTTTTTATTCTATTTTTCTATCAAGTTTTTTTCTAGAAGTAAGTAACTAGTCTTTTTTAATTTTTTATAGTTTTCTTTTATCTCTTAATAGTGTACTTTTATCTCTTAATAGTTTAGAAATTACTTTAATTTTAATACTAAGATTTTTTCTAGTATACTTATTAGTTAAATATCTATTAAGCTCTAAATCTTAGGGATTGTAGAGGTTTTACTAGTAAGAAGTAATATTAAGTTATCTATCACACGCACTGACCATGAACAGTGCGACGCCTCCGGCTGCTAGTGCAACCAATCGCCGCCCGCCCACTTAGCCATTCAGCCTTTTGCTCCTAGCGCATCTCGGAGAGCCACAGCCATGTCAGCAACGGCGTCACCGAGATACCCTTGACTTAGCCTCCGGAAAGTGCGACAGCAGCCTTCCCCCGCTCGGGGCTCATGGCCAGAATGGCTAACACATCCGTCGCCGTCTCTTGTAGCTTCGAGGATGCTGCGCCCGCTGACCTGCGTCGACCCTATAAGAGGCTGATCTGTCCCGTTGACACCGACGGTCTCAATATCCGGCCCCGCTACAAAAAAACATTCGCGCCAAAAAGAGCGGACTTTGCGAACCCCCGTGATTGGGCTTGACGAGTGTGGACGTCTGCCTACGGTCCGAGCCTCCTACCCTTTGAAGAAGAAGAAAGTGGCACTATATCTGATTTGGCTCAATCTGCGAAGCATTTTGAGCGGAGAAGCCGAAGCCAGCTCCAACTTCTATTCCACAAATATCAGACTTGTACCTGCCTGTCAACCGTTAAAAGCCGTCGCAAGAATATCTGTTGACAAAAAGGCTGCCTTCACCGACCTTTCCTTTTTCTTCCTACACGTCACATACCCGGCATATCAAAGTATCCAAAAGCCACAAGTCCACCGACAGAACTCAACTTCGGCCAAAGGACCTGTACACCCGCAGGCGACATGGCACAGTCGCCACTCGTCTTCATCCTCGTGGGGACAGCCATCTCCTACTTCCTCTATACCCGCATCGCCCTCTATCTCGCACGCCAGCGCTTCAAGAAAGAGCACGGCTGCCAACCATGCACGGCAAAGTTCCACAAGGACCCAATCCTGGGGCTCGATGTCATGAAGGTCTTGGCCTACAACAGCAAACACAACATTGCGTTGCAAGAGACTAGGAAGCGCTACGAGAAGCTTGGCAACACCTTCCACAGCCGAATCGTCAACATGCCCATGATCACGACGTGCGAGCCGGAAAACGTCAAGACCATACTGAGCTTGAAGTTCAAGGACTACAGTTTTGCACACAGACAGGCTGCTTTTGGCCCTCTGTTGGGTCACGGCATCTTCAATGCGGATGGCGAGCGGTGGGCTAACAGCCGCCAGCTTCTACGACCTAACTTTGCACGAGACCAGGTTGCTGACATTGATGCTTTCGAACGCCACTTCAACCTCATGCTCAAGCACATTCCCAAGGACGGCTCCACAGTCGACTTGCAAAACCTCTTCTTCCACCTGACGCTTGATACCGCAACCGAGTTCTTGTTCAACCACTCTACCAACTCACTTCGTATGATTGGCCACGAAGACGCCGACAATGAGGACGCCATCTTTGGCGAAGCATTCAACTTTGCACAAGCAGACATCAACGTCCGCGTACGCTACGGATTTTTCGACCGCTTCAGGAAGAACGAAAAGGGCAAGAAGGCCATTGAGATCTGCCACACGTACATTGAGAAGTTCGTCGACGATGCTCTCCGGTTCAGAGAAGACTTGGATGCCGAGAAGGCGGCTGGCAGCGACAAGTACTATTTCATCCATGAAGTGGCAAAGCAGACAACGGACAAGAAGAGGATACGTGAAGAGCTCATCAATATTCTGCTTGCTGGCCGTGACACCACAGCGAGCTTGTTGAGCAACTTGTTTTTCGAGCTTGCCAGGCGGCCAGAAATCTTTGCCAAGCTTAGGGAGGAGGTTGCAACATTGGAGGGACGTACACCGACGTATCAGGAGTTGAGGAACCTCAAATATGTTAAGTGGTGTCTTAACGAATGTAAGTTTTGTTTTCGCCGCGATGAAGTTGTACTGTGACCATACTAAGCGCACTCAGCACTTCGCACACACCCTGTCGTTCCTGGAAACTCACGCTACTGCATCCGCGACACTGTATTGCCCCGAGGTGGCGGTCCCGATGGTCAGGCACCACTGTTTGTTCCCAAAGGCACAATGGTCGGCTACTCACCCTACACGATGCACCGTCGCCATGATCTCTACGGTCCAGATGCCGACGAGTTCAAGCCTGAGCGCTGGGAGACGCTGCGCCCTGGTTGGGAATACCTTCCATTCAATGGTGGCCCACGTATCTGTCTCGGCCAGCAGTATGCGCTCGTTGAGGCAAGCTATGTCACGATCCGTCTGGCGCAGGAATTCAAAGCCATGGAAAGCAGAGACCCTGAACCGTGGCAAGAAAACCTGACACTGACTCTGTGCTCACTCAACGGCGTCAAGGTTGGTCTTACACCGGCATAAAGGGAGGTTGAGGCTGTCAGTGCCTGCCATTGGACTGCAATTAGATCAGATGCGCTCGTCTTCGTTTTCCGTTTCTCTTCTCTCGAACAGCATGGCAATCACCATGTGCAGTTTTTATAGACGCTTCCTTGGGCAGATCAAGTTTGCTCTAATTGTTGCAATTTTCATAGACGCTTTCTAGGGCAGATCAAGTTTGCTATAATTGTAGGAATAGGTAATCATGATTATGACGTTGATTTTGAATCTGAAGCAAACCGTACTCTCAAGAGGGGAAGCGTGAGCGTGGTTAGCATCCATGGCTGGCCAGTGAAAGATCTAGCAGAAGGGCACGGGTTGGTGCCTTGCACGACTTGTTTGTGCGATACCCGTGTCTTTCTAAATTCAAACGTGAGCATAAATTACCTAGCACTGTCAAAGTAAGATGCTCGTGTTGCCTCGCACTCTACACCAGGGCACGACCGCCGCCGGCCCAATACAGTCTAGCGCCGGAAGTCCGCAGCTGGGAACCCAGGAACACAAGTGTTGATCAACAACAGCAGAACGCCCGCCCCTCTCGCACCACTTGCACAGTGACATCTCTTGTTCGTCGTCGCCACGGCCCAGTCGCCGGCCCGCACACCTAGACACTATGTCGCGAAGCCACCGCCCTTCGACTACGCCCATGGACTTTGAGTGGACAAACCAAACTGGACCCATAGACGCACAATCGCCGTTCCTCGCCGCCAGCCAGCACAAGAAGCGTAAGCACCCCAACCGGTCCGGTTTGACTGCGCAGACCGTGGGCGGTATGGAAGATATATGCTGACCTCAGGGCCTTGGTTGGGCCACGTAGGCTCCCACGCACTTCTCGACTCCCCCTCCAAAGGCGGCTTTGCGACACCCACTCGTTTACGCGACCCCGACAACCGCATGACATACTTCAGCCAGGACCCCAGCAAGCCCTTGCCTTCAACACCGGCATCTTCAATTCCTGCACACATCCAGCCCAGCCCCTGGTCTATGCGCACCCCTTCACACGACATCGACTTTAGTTCAGGCGGCGAAACACCAGGCACGCCCATGATAGACAGCGACGTCGGCACACCCGACACACAATTGGCCAGCAAAATGGGGCGACTGGGAAATGGCGACACCGACAGAAAGGGCGGACGCCGGGATAGCTGGTTCAAGCGGACGTTCATGTCAACCCCGAGCCCGACCAAGGACCGGGAGAAGGAGCGAGAGCGAGAACGAGACAAAGATCAGCCTCAGAAATACTACTCGAAAAAGGCCGAGAACCGCATTGTCAAGCGCCGCTCAGAGCGATCGCGATCTAAGAAGTCTGCCGCCCTCCGTGACGACGATGCGGACGACTCAGACAACGATCAAAGTCGCCCAGTTGTCCCGCCAAAGGAGGCGGGGCCCGTCCAGCAAACCTTCGCCATGAGCCTTGGAGGCTTCTTATCATGGGTCGAAGCTCACCCGAATCTTCCTTCTGTACTCTCCTACTATCTCCAACTCACCGTCAATATGTTCCTCGGCAGCCTCTTCATCTACATTGTCTATTCGGCGTGGTCAGGCGTAATGACCGACGTGGACATTGAGTCTTCCAAGCACGCTTCAGAGGTCATGGTCGAGATTGCTGCTTGTGCCACTGAATACAACCGCAACCGCTGCCGGCCCGAAGAGGTGGTGCCGGCCATGGAGAAGGCATGCGGTGTATGGGAGACTTGCATGAACCGCGACCCTAAGAAGGTTGCACGTGCAAGTGTGACAGCAAAGACATTTGCTATGATATTCAATAGTTTCGTGGAAGAGTTCAGCTACAAATCCATGGTATGTTTCAGTCTTTCTATCTTCTTTTGCCGCGGGACGTCTACGGTCAAGCCCGTATAGGTGCGACACAAAGAAAACCAAGCACATCCAGTCTCATGCATACATCGCACAATGCAAAATTGAAGAACCAGTTCTTCGGTTTCAACTGGACATCTGACTATTTCCTCCCTTTGGTCACAAAGCACGGCTAACATGTCTTTTTCATAGATCTTTACAGCCATCATCATCTTTGGTGGCTTCAACCTCTCAAACTGGGCCTTTGGCCTCATACGCTCCCAGCAACAACAGCAACAGCAGCAGCAACAATCACAACAATCTCAGAACGACTACATGCCCCAAACACCCCATCGAGTAACATCAAGCTCGTACATGGACCATCAGCAGCAAAGCTATCATAACCCTTACCAACAAAACTGGCAACAGCAGTTGCCGCCTTATGCTCAACCACAGCATACACCATACACTGGCCAGAGACATATGGAAGCGCCGCCGCTCATCCACGCACACACCATGCCCCAGCTACCTTCTTCCACAAGTACCATGGATCCATCCTCAATGCATTTGTTGGAAAGCAGTAACAAGACGGCCCGAAAGAGGGGCATCCTCAGATAGTCTTTTTCTCTTATGTTTTCCCTTCCTGACGTTCTTATTTTGTACATTTTCTCTCTCCCTCCGTCTTTTTCCTTTCACTATTTATTTTTTTGTTTCCACATCATTCTTTGTGGGCTATGGATAAAAATGGTCCAAGGACATATGGGACCGGAAGGAGGTGGGACTTGAGTTTGGAGCAGAGGCGGCAGGTGCTCCAGTTATACATTGGCGAACAGTGGCGTTAATAGCGTTGGCTTGATCTCCTTTATGCTACGCTTGTTTTTTTGTTTAGTTCTCTATGTTGCTGGCAATGAAGACAGATATAACATGTTCATAATGGCTTTTCCGTTATTGAACAATGAGCAAAACCAACAGGTCACACCAAATGCCCCCAATGTCTCCAGATACTGCGCACATGGAAAAGCATACATTGTTCCATTCTAAACCCAAAATGAGTGCATTACTCGTTGTTCGTCATACAGAGAAAAGGTTCATACAAGCTTCTCCAAAGCCAGGATATCAAAGCCAAAGTTCCATATCATATACATCTATCCGTCCTCAAAACGCCGTCCTTGATCCTAGTTTCTTTGTCTATGAGGTCTCAGCAATGGCAAGATACAACCTATGTCATGTGATTCAAGCAGCCGCCTCGGCCTTGGCCTCCTCCTTTCCACTCTCCTCATACTTCTCCCAGTTGGCCAGGATGTTGCCAATCTTGGGCGAGTTGGTAAGCTTGTACACATCCTCAAAATACTCCTTGGTCAACGCAAATGGTTTCGCAGTTACGTTGGGGATGTATTTGCCAACCAACTTGCTTGGATCAATGGACGTCTTGTGAATCTTCTTGAGAAGGAAAGAGCGGAAGGGCTTGACACCGGAGCGCAAGAAGGTCGAGTGGAAGGGCACATCGATGCCCTTGAGCGGGATGGTGGCAAAGCCGCGCTGGAGGTCTAGAGGCTTAGGCTTGGCTTCTGTTTGCTCGGCGCAACCCTTGATGATCTCAACCAAGTGATTCTTGACTTCCTCAAGAGAAAGAGTCTGCATAAGCGCTTGGATGTCGATCTTTTGTTGCTTGAGGTAGTTTGTTACACCCGTGAGGCAGTCTAGAGCGCGAAGATCACCAGCGGCAACATACTGCATGTTAGCGATGTTGTAGTTAACAATCTCCAGTAGCCATCCAGTTGTTTCGGCGATGTTCTCAACCACATACTGAAGGGCCTGCTCGTTGAAGGTCTTGGAAATCCGGCTAGGGTTGACGGCACACATGGAGTAGTTGGAACGACCAGTCTCGTCACGTTCGACGGCGACTTGCATCGTGAGACCACGGTAGAAGACAACAGAGACCAAACTCTCAATGGGCATGACCTCAGCCATAGCCGCCAGAGCAGAGTATTCACCGAGCGAATGTCCGGCAAACGTGCTTTCTACCTGGATCAAACCCTTGGCGCGCATGTCCTCAAAGGATGCCTTCTCCATCAGAGTAAGAGCAGGCTGCGTGAACTGAGTGGCAGACAGCAAACCAGCTGGTGACCGGTAAGTGTACGAGGTGGTGTTTTCGTCAATCTCCTTGAAGATTTTCTCGGACTTGATGGTGCCATCGGCAGCAACGGTCTCGAACGTCATAGACATATAATTCTGGCGGATCGCCTTGCCAACAGGACCACCAAAGTGAATGGTCAACTCCTTTGGATTGTTCTTCACGATGTTCGTGATGGCAAAACCTGTTCAAAATTAGCAAGAGCACTAAGAATCCAGACACTCTTGACTTACCATAGTTGTCCATGAAGTGCTTGTCAGCACGGTCCCAGACCTCCTTAGCAACAGGGCTGCTGTTGTAGAGCTCCATTCCCATGCCTTGCTCCTGAGAACCTTGGCCAGTGAAGACGTAAGATGTCGTGGGTTGCTCAACCTCAGCTTCACCAAGGAGGACTTTGTCTTCAGTCTCCTGGTTGCTCACCTCGATCTTAATGATCTTGCGGCCAGAAACCATACCGACGTGCTGAAGCTTGACATCTAGCATGTCATCAGGAAGTACCATACCTACAAGGTTTACGTGGTAGCTCCTGACACGACCGACATTGTTTTCTGCAGCCCATGTCTCGACCAAACTTCGGACAGCTGCACTGGAGTACATGCCATGAGTGATGGTACCAGGGAGGTTGGCATAGCTGGCAAAGACACGCGAGACGTGGATGGGGTTGTAATCGCCAGAAACGCGAGCATAGTTCTCGTTAGAGGCAGGTGCCTTGAGGCTCAGAGGTGTCTTGCCGTGTAAAGGAATCGCATTCTCAAACAGCACTGGCTGGTCGACCGCAGCTCCGTTACGCTCCAGGTAGTCCATGACGGGGTTACCAAATGCAGTACCCGAGCGGTAGTCGACGGAAGCAATCTGGATAATCTCTTTGGTGGGGAGCTCGAGGAGGACCTCACCTTGAGTCTCGATATCCGAGAAGACGGTCTTGTTCTTGTACCGAACAACCGTCTCAAGCTTGAAGAGTAGAGTCTTGTTCAGCAGATCAATCTCGGGCTCCTCGAAGTTGAACCATTCTTTGGATCGTAGAATGGCGACATCCTTGCTTGTAGCCAAGTGCAGTTGAATCGGCTTCTCAACCTTCCTTTGGAAGGTGTTCTCAAAGTCGTCGTATGCGCCGCGGTAGAGGAATTGGCTCGTGACCTCCATCACCGGCTTACCATCACGAGTGATGGTACCACAGACCTCTACCATCTTGCCCGAATCCTGGTTGATGACGGCGTTGATTTGCGCAGTCGTGTCAAGAACATCGCCCTTCTTGAGAGGCTCGGCACCAGAGATCATGCGGAAACCGTTGGACAGATGAACAAGCTTGAGCAAATCACCGTCAATGGCACGGGGGAAGATGGGCTTGGTGATGGCCTTCCAGCCGACGACGATGGCGAAATCCATAGGTGCGAAGACTTCTTTGCCAGGCCGGTCAACAAAAGCCTCGCCGGTATTGCCGACTGCGTGAACAAAGTCGTTGATGGCCTCGCTTGTCACAGTGGCACGACCACCATCGAAGCGCGAAGTGACGGATGCATCGAATGGACAGGCTTCATCGCCAAACCAGATCTTGTAGTAGAACTCCTTGATGCGGTCGTTGCGGGCTTCCATGACTTCGTGAATGGGCGCATAACCGACATCAGGACGGTAGGTGAAGCGGAAAGGCAGCGCAACGGCTTGCTTGAGGGCAGTGCGCTCCTCGTAAAGGTTGAGCACGATCTCATTGTCCTTTGTCATGCTGACCTCGGCTGTTTTGATCAACTTGCCGCCAGTATGCAGCTCCTTTACGATGATGACAGTCTTGGCAGGCTCCTTGGGATTCTGAATCTCGACCATCATGCCGCGAGTCGGGGCGAATATCCGTGCAGTCGGATTGGTCTGGAAGCGCTGACCCTGGACAAAAATGTCGGCAGTGAAGAAAGCATGCCTCCAAGAGTAGCTGGAACCAGCAAGGAGTTGAAGCCATGAATGAACATCAGGCATGGTAGCGTTGGGAGCAGCGGCAAGGCGGTAGACGATCTTGTTCTCAAGCTCTGAAATGGTAAGGCCGTCAACGTCCAAGCCCTGAGGAGGAGCAAGCAGGTTGCTGCCGAAGTACTCAATGACAGGGACCTTGGACTCATCATCACCGTAGATGTCGCGGAGCAGATACTTAATATGACCCTCATGCACACCATCAAGGATCTCCTTGATTGGCTCGTCGACCTTGGTAGAGTACTTGACGGCCATGGGACCTTGCAGAATACATGTTCTGCCAACGTCCTGGTCAACAACAGCATCGAGATCCTCGGATTGCCAAAGCGAGTCCTTCTTGAAGAAGAACTCGAAAGTGTCATCAAGAACGGGAACGAAGGGAACAGGCTTTTGACCACGACGCTGGCAGAGCAACAGGAAATGCTGCACATCTTGGGCGTTGATGAGCTGCTCGTCAGCCTCGGGGTAGGTCTTGAGGACCTTCTCAAGCATGGGAAAGGGGTCGTTGAGCTCTTCGTAGTTCTGGATCAGAGAGTCGCTGCTAGTTTTGCTGAAGCGTTCTTCCAATCGGCGGATGAAGTCACCTGTCAAACGCTTCAAGCTCGGGTCAATCCAGCGAGACTGGTGCTTGACGTACATTAGCTCCACCATACGTTGAACAACCTCGGCGTAGGTCATGTCTTCAAGATCGACCGACATGCCCTGCTTGTTCTTGCCGAACCAGACCTTTTGGAAGTCCTTGTTCAACTTGTCAATGATGTAATCACGCATCTTCTTGAGTTCGGGGACGCGCTTGGCCTTGTCGAGGCTGAAGATCTTCTGGTCCATCTCGTGCCAGAAAATGACACCACGAGTGGCGAGCTTGTGGATGGGCTCGCCCATCTCAGAGCGAACCGTGATTACTCCACCAGCGGGACCCTTGTAGGTCTTTTCCCATTCGCTGTCATCAAGACCAGGAGCATCTACAATGGCCTGCTTAGCCATCTTAGAAGTATGTGCTTCCTTGGCAGTCATGACACGGCTACCAAACAAGCAACCGTCAAAGGGCATGGGTGGATAGCCGAACTTGGTGGACCAGGATCCGGTAAGGTATGGGTAGGTGTCTTCAGCGCCACCAAAGCCCGAACCAGCTACAAGAATGAGGTTGTCACACTTGCGCAGACGGCTGTACATTTGCAGAATGGGCTGGTGGAAGTCTTCGAACGAATGGTGACCACCACCACGACCACCTGTCCACTGGAGAAGGACAGGGAAAGTAGGGTTGGCCTTGGCAATGTTGATTGTCTGCTGGATTGCCTCAACCGAACCCGGCTTGAAAGCAATGTGTTTTATTCCCAGGGTCTCAATGTACTCATTGGCGACTTCAATGGATGGCACACCGGCGCCAATGGTAAGTCCCTCAATGGGGACGCCGTCGGCTCTGAGCTTCGCCAGCAGAGGAATTTGCCAACCCATGGCACGTGGATTAACGTAGATCAGGTTGACAGTGATACCCCTACCAGCAGGAATGGCCTTCTCGACCTTGGAGATGGCGGCAGTCATGGTCTTCTCATTGTAGTAACCACCACCGGCAAGCTCGATCTCGTAGCCGGCGTTCATGGTTGCCGCCACAAAATCCCATGGTACCGTGCATGGTGTCATACCAGCGACCATGACTGGGGGCAGACCAAGCATGCGGCTCATCTTGGTGTCGACAAAAGTCTGACCAGTGGATGTCTTGACCAGGCGAGGACCGTGTTCCTTGACCCAGTCAACAGCATATTTGACAGCGTGCTCAAAGTCACGGTCGAAGATTTCGGGCTTGTAGCCAACTTCGGCATTTTGGCCATCGATCGCACCGGCAAGGATGACACGGACGCCAGTGCCATCCTTGTTACGGTTTGTAAGAACGCCAAGACCAGAGATGCCACCAGGGCCAAAGTCGAGAATGTGGGTTGCCTTGGGAAAGACAGTTGCCTTCTCCCACTCCACTGAGTCTGCTGTAATCATGCTGACGAGTCTTGGCACAATGTTGTCTGTGTCGGCCTCGCGCAGGTCCTGGCCAGTATGAGTATCATACATGGGGATGCCAAGGTCAGCGGTGGAGATCTTGATGCCCTTGAGGTCCTCCTCAAGCTGCTTGGTTGCATCTGCGAGGTACGGGCTGTGGAACGGGGCTGTGATGGGCAGGAACCGGTTTACAAAGCGTACTTTGCGCTCTGTGAAGGGTATCCTGGTCTGGTCCAAGCCGGTGGGGGCCTTGTCTTTGCGGAGACGAAGGTTCAGACCGTACAGGGAAATGGGCGGACCGGTCACAACAAAGTTGCGCGCGCTATTTACGAGGGAGATGGCAATGTGGCGGTCTTCGGGCAGATGAGCATTGGTCGCGTCAATGTGGTCTTGAACGGCCTTTCTTGAAAGGTCACGGATCGACAACATAGGTGTCGGTGTACCCTCGCCATGGTCAATGGAATCCTGCAGCACTGTAGGAGCGAGCGATGTCCTGGGGAAGGCTTGTTGACTTCGTGTACCAATCCAGAAGAGGATCTCGATAGCCTTCTTGGCAGCTCGCTCAAACGTCTCCCAGTTCTTCGCCTCGGCGATGGCAGCCGCTGTGACGACACCTTGCGAGTGACCAGTGACACCGCTCAAGCGGCTTCGTACATGGCCAGGGTGGCTTCCGAGGACTCTGCAGGTCACGACATAGTGCGCGAGCTGGGTCAAGCCAATCAAGGGCAGACTGACGGGCGCCGAAACCAAGTAGTCGGTATCGGGTTGTGAGTCTCGGTTGTTAAGCCATCGCATTACGTCGAGGCCCTTGGAGTAGAGCTTCTCAGCACGCGGGTCGCGCGATAGCTGCAGCAGATGCTGTGCTTCGGCTGCGATGAAGTCCTCTACAAATGAGGGGTAGGTGTTGTAGATTTCGCGGAGCTCATCAAAGTACTCTTCGATGTTTCCTTGTCCACCCAGCACAGCGTATATGAAGGCGTTCTCGTCCGACGCTTCGCGGAAAAGCGCCGACTCGTGGTGTTTGATGGGCCGCTCTACGGCGGCACGAGCGGCGTAGTATGACCGCACCGTCACCAGCTTCTTCTCGGTAATTCCAGGCAGCGAGGCAGCCAGGGCGTGCACTTCATTGCCGCGCAGGAAGGCACGCTCGAATTCGGTGAGGACGAGCTTGAGGACCTCCTCAAACGAGTCGGGGTCTTCGCCCTCCTCCACCTCCTTGGCTATGAAGCCCAGGTATCGGGCGACCAGCTCAGGCACCGAAGATGGCTCATCGTCTTGGGCGAGCTCATCCGTGGGCTCGGGAAGCGTTGTCTTGAAGGTGTCCCTCAGCTGCTGCGCATTGAAGTGCAGGGCCGTGGGAATGAGAAGCGTGTACTCGAGCGAGCCGTGGGAGAGGATGAGGGGGCGCAGGTTTGCCGCCGAGCGGGGCGTCGAGATGCCCGTCTGCTGGCCGGAACCGTACATGGTGTGGGTATTGGGATTACTGGGAGCCCTGCAAGCGGCGACTGTCAGCTATGTCTGTGGATGGGTCCTTTGTGGTGGCGGGCGGGGCACAGCATGGAGGGGGAGTTTGGAGTTTGGAGGGTGGAGGGTGAAGTGGGAGGATGGCAGGCGGAAGGCGCATACCTTGAGACTGACTATGGCTGCCAAAGGAGCGACTTGAAGCAGGAAAGAGCGCCTGGGCAGTGTGAGCAGGTGTGCACGCCTATGTGAAGGAGGTGGACAAGGTTCGACGCGGCGCTGGCAGCACAAAAGCAAATGGCCGTGTCGAGACCAGCTGGCCTCAATTGCTCGCAAGAAGCACCCAATGCGTACCTGTTCACTGAGACAGAAGCAAATCTGGCCACAGTGTGCGTGTGTGCGGGAGTGTGCTCGGGAATTGGTCCGTACTGCTAGGGTGTAGTGTAGCAGCTCCCGTGCTGTGCGTGGTAGGTCTTGCGAGCGGCGGCGACGATGGACCGCAGGCAACAGGAATTAGAACGACGACGAAGCGAAGCCCAGGGTACGGAGCACACGGGTCACGAGAGAGAGCTCGAGCAATGGAGACGAGGTGAGGAATGAGTCGGAGGGGGTGCGCTGGCGTGGGTTATGATGGCGCCGCTCTGGTCGACTTTTTCGACGACAAGCTCACATAGGCGGAGCATGGGTGGCTAGGGCCAGCAGGGGTCCACGCTATGTTCCTACACAAACGCTGGGGGGCTTCACTCAACAACTTGCGCCGCTTATGCACTTATCCGATGGCACGCAGCTTGCAGCTGTTGAGCACGCCGCGGCCCCGGCGTCGTCGCCATGCTTCGCCGCTCGACAGCGGTTCTGTTGCGAGGCCTCGCCCATGGCGCTGCCCCCCGCCGGCGGCTGCCTTCGCAAGCCCAACTCTTCCGGGCGGGCGTGGGCAGGCAGGCTGTGGGGAGGGGGCGCCGGCGGGGGGGGCGCTCGTTGAGTACTCGCCAAAGTAGCAACGAGCTGCAGCGCGGTGCAGGGGTCGACATGGTAGGTTTTTTAGTGAGCAGCCAACACCCGGCGGCGGCAGAAAACCTATATGCGACGTCAAAGCCCACGCCTCTGCCCTTCCTCCGAGAGATAAACTGCCAATGCGTTGGGCCCCTCATTCCTACAACTCCCGCTCATCCCTCATCACTTTCTTCGCCCTCGTCGCCTTTGTAAAGTGTCCGCGGGGATAAGCAACCCCTCCCGGACCCTGGCCTGTCCGTCTCTAGAGACGTGCCCTCACCGCACTACACACTACCCACTACCCACCTAATAGCGCGTCGTCTCCCTGGCCCTTCTCTCCCTCCCTTGACACACGACACCCTTTGTCTATTTTGTGCCTGAGATACCCCCATTGAGCTCCGCCGAGCTTCAATCTACTCGCCTGCCTCCCACACCCGCCTCACCACGATGCGTCCAGAGGTCGAGCAGGAGCTCTCGCACACGCTGCTCATTGAGCTGCTCGCATACCAGTTCGCCTCGCCCGTTAGGTGGATTGAGACGCAGGATGTCGTCCTCGGCGAGAAGACGACGGAGCGCATCGTCGAGATTGGCCCCGCAGACACACTCGGCGTAATGGCAAAGCGCACACTGGCCAGCAAATATGAAGCACACGATGCTGCCCGGTCGCTGCAGCGCCAGATCCTGTGCTACAACAAGGATGCAAAGGACATCTACTACGATGTCGACCCCGTAGAGGAAGAGCCAGAGGCACCAGCGCCCGCCACCGCCGGTGGTGCCCCAGCAGCCTCCTCGTCTGCCCCCGCCGCCTCAGCACCAGCCGTGGCTGCTGCTCCCCCTCCTCCGAGTGCTGGGCCTGCTGCTCAGGTCCCGGATGCACCAGTCACAGCTACCGATATCCTGCGGACGCTCGTGGCCCAGAAGCTGAAGAAGCCGCTCATGGACATTCCGCTGTCCAAGGCCATCAAGGATCTCGTTGGAGGTAAGACCCAATTGCACAACCACACTGCGCCACCTGGACTAACATGTACATCCAGGCAAGTCCACGCTCCAGAACGAAATCCTTGGAGACTTGGGCAAGGAATTCGGCTCCACCCCAGAAAAGCCCGAAGACACCCCTCTCGACGAGCTCGGTGCCTCGATGCAGGCTACCTTCAATGGTCAGCTTGGAAAACAATCCTCCTCCCTCATTGCCCGAATGGTGTCCTCCAAGATGCCTGGTGGCTTCAATATCACAGCTGTGCGAAAACACCTCGAGACAAGGTGGGGGTTGGCCCAGGGCCGCCAGGACGGCGTTCTGCTGCTTGCCCTTACCAACGAGCCGCCAGCGCGTCTCGGCTCCGAGGCTGACGGAAAGGCCTTCTTGGATGACCAGGCAAACAAATATGCAGCCATTGCCGGAATCAATCTGTCCGCACCTACCGCTGGCGGCGATTCTGGCGGTTCTGGTGGCGGCATGATGATGGACCCCGCGGCCATCGATGCGCTCACCAAGGACCAACGCCAACTCTTCAAGCAGCAGCTTGAGTTGTTTGCCCGGTATCTCAAAATTGACCTTCGCGCGGGCGACAAGTCCTTTGTCGATTCGCAAAAGGCCCAGTCCGCGCTGCAGGCCCAGCTTGACCTCTGGACCACTGAGCACGGCGAGTTTTACGCGTCCGGCATTGAGCCCCAATTCACACCCCTCAAGGCGCGCGTCTACGACTCATCATGGAACTGGGCTCGCCAGGATGCTCTGACCATGTTCTACGACATCATCTTCGGCAAGCTCAAGGCAGTCGATCGTGAGATTGTCAGCCGCTGCATTGCCATCATGAATCGATCGAATCCGCTGCTCCTCGACTTCATGCAGTATCACATAGACCACTGCCCCACCGAGCGCGGCGAAACCTATGAGCTTGCAAAGGAGCTCGGCCAACAGCTCATCGACAACTGCAAGGAGGTGTTGAACGAGGCACCTGTCTACAAGGATGTCGCCGTACCTACTGCCCCTCATCTCGAGATTGACGCCAAGGGCAATATGAACTACAAGGAAATTCCTCGAGCGAGCGTCCGCAAGCTCGAGCACTACGTGCGTGAGATGGCTGAAGGCGGAAAGCTGTCAGAGTATGGCAACCGCACCAAGGTTCAAAACGACTTGCAGCGAATTTACAAGCTTATCAAGCAACAACACAAGCTTTCCAAGTCATCCCAGCTGCAAATCAAGAGCTTGTACAGCAACGTAATTCGCTCTCTTTCCATGAACGAGGGTCAAATCATGCCCAGCGAGAACGGCAAGGCTGTCGGCGGAAAGCGGGGCCGCAACGGCCGCGTCCACGCCTCTAAGCAGGGCAAGGTTGAGACCATTCCCTTCCTCCACCTTAAGAGAAAGGATGACCATGGCTGGGAGTACAGCAAGAAGCTGACCGGCATCTACCTTGACTGCCTTGAAGATGCTGCTAAGTCTGGTGTTACCTTCCAGGGCAAATATGCTCTCATGACAGGTGCTGGCGCCGGTTCAATTGGTGCCCAGGTTCTTCAGGGCCTGATCAGTGGTGGAGCCAAGGTTGTCGTGACGACTTCCAGGTTCTCACGTGAAGTCACTGAATACTACCAGTCCATGTACTCACGATATGGCGCTCGTGGCTCACAGCTCATTGTGGTGCCTTTCAACCAAGGTAGCAACCAGGATGTCGAGGCCTTGATTGACTACATCTTCGACACGAAGAAGGGCCTGGGCTGGGACCTCGATCTCATCGTTCCTTTCGCCGCTATTCCCGAGAACGGCCGCGAGATTGATAGCATCGACTCCAAGTCTGAGCTTGCTCATCGCATCATGCTGACCAACCTGCTGCGCATGCTTGGCGCTGTCAAGAAGCAGAAGCAGGCCTATGGCTACGAGACTCGCCCAGCACAAGTTATTCTGCCTTTGTCGCCCAACCACGGTACGTTTGGTAACGATGGTCTCTACTCCGAGTCCAAGATTTCGCTTGAGACCTTGTTCTCAAGGTGGCACTCGGAGAGCTGGGGCAACTACCTCACAATCTGTGGTGCCGTCATCGGCTGGACCCGTGGTACCGGACTCATGGGCGCCAACAACATTGTCGCCGAAGGCATCGAGAAGTATGGTGTACGCACCTTCTCCCAGCAGGAGATGGCCTTCAACCTCCTTGGTCTCATGGCCCCGCCAATTGTCAACCTTTGCCAGGTCGAGCCTGTTTGGGCAGATCTCAATGGCGGTTTCCAATATATCCCCAATCTCAAGGACCTCATGACCGACCTTCGCAAGGAACTCACCGAAACAAGTGATATCCGTAGGGCCGTCATCAAGGAAAACGCTATTGAGAACAAGGTCGTCAATGGCGAGGCGAGCGAGGCTTTGTACAAGACCGCTAAGATTGAACCTCGTGCGAACATGAAGTTCGATTTCCCCAAGCTCCCCGACTGGGATACCGAGGTCAAGCCTCTTAATGAAAATCTCAAGGGCATGGTCGACCTGGAAAAGGTTGTTGTCGTCACCGGTTTCGCCGAAGTCGGTCCCTGGGGTAACTCGAGGACACGCTGGGAAATGGAGGCCTATGGCGAGTTCTCTATCGAAGGATGTGTTGAAATGGCCTGGATCATGGGTCTCATCAAGAACCACAATGGTCCTCTCAAGGGCAAGAGCTACTCTGGCTGGGTCGATGCAAAGACCAATGAGCCAATTGACGACAAGGATGTGAAGCCAAAGTACGAGAAGTACATCCTCGAACACTCTGGCATCCGTCTCATTGAGCCAGAACTCTTCAATGGCTATGATCCAAAGAATAAGCAGCTTATGCAAGAGATCCAGATTGAAGAGGATCTCGATCCCTTCGAGGCATCCAAGGAGCTGGCAGAAGAATTCAAGAGGGAGCATGGCGACAAGGTTGAGATTTTTGCCATCGAAGACTCTGGCGAGTACACAGTCCGCATGAAGAAGGGTGCTACTCTTCTCATTCCCAAGGCCTTGCGCTTTGACCGCCTTGTCGCTGGCCAGATTCCAACTGGTTGGGATGCCAAAAAGTACGGTGTTCCCGACGACATCATTTCGCAAGTCGACCCAGTGACTCTGTTTGTCCTCGTCTCTACTGCGGAATGTCTGCTCTCGAGTGGTATTACCGACCCCTATGAGTTTTACAAGTACGTCCACCTTTCGGAAGTCGGAAACTGCGTTGGTTCCGGTATTGGCGGTACTACTGCTCTTCGCGGAATGTACAAGGACCGCTTCATGGACAAGCCTGTTCAGAAAGACATTCTTCAGGAATCCTTCATCAACACCATGAGCGCCTGGGTCAACATGTTGCTCATGTCGTCTACTGGTCCTATCAAGACTCCAGTCGGTGCTTGCGCTACCGCTGTCGAATCTATCGACATTGGGTACGACACTATCGTGGAGGGCAAGGCTCGCGTCTGCTTCGTCGGTGGTTTTGACGACTTCCAGGAGGAAGGCTCATACGAGTTCGCCAACATGAAGGCCACTAGCAACGCCGAAGACGAATTCGCCCATGGCCGCACTCCGAGAGAAATGTCTCGCCCTACTACTACTACTAGGAATGGATTTATGGAGTCTCAAGGTTGTGGTATGCAGGTTATCATGGACGCTAAGCTTGCTCTCGATATGGGTGTTCCCATCTATGGTGTGCTTGGTTTCACTGCCACCGCAACTGATAAGATTGGTCGTTCAGTTCCTGCACCCGGAAAGGGTGTGCTGACAACTGCTCGCGAGAACCCATCCAAGTTCCCATCGCCTCTCCTTGACATCAAGTATAGGAGGCGCCAGATGGATCTGCGACGCAAGCAAATCAAGCAGTGGCAGGAATCGGAAGTTCTCTATCTCCAGGAAGAGGTTGCAGCCATGAAGAATGCTACTGGTGAGGACTTTGACGAGGCAGCCTACCTGGAAGAGCGGGTTGCAAACATTGAAGCAGAAGCCAAGCGACAAGAAAAGGACGCCCTCAACAGTTTGGGCAACAACTTCTGGAAGCAAGATCCCCGCATTGCTCCCCTCCGTGGTGCCCTCGCAACCTGGGGCCTTACCATTGATGACCTCGATGTTGCTTCTTTCCACGGCACTTCGACTGTCGCCAACGATAAGAACGAGTCCGACGTCATTTGCCAACAAATGCGCCACCTCGGCCGCCAGAAGGGAAATGCGCTGCTTGGTATCTTCCAAAAATACCTTACTGGTCACCCCAAGGGTGCGGCTGGTGCATGGATGTTCAACGGCTGCCTGCAGGTACTCAACACTGGTCTTGTACCAGGGAACCGCAATGCCGACAACGTTGACAAAATCATGGAGAAGTTTGACTACATTGTCTACCCATCCCAGTCTATTCAGACCGATGGCATCAAGGCATTCTCCGTTACCTCGTTTGGTTTCGGACAAAAGGGAGCCCAGGCTATTGGTATCCATCCCAAGTACCTGTACGCTGCGCTTGAGCACCATCAGTTTGCTGCATACAAGCAGAGGGTCGAGGCTCGCCAGAAGAAGGCTTACCGCTACTTTCATGACGGTCTTATCAACAACACCATGTTCCGTGCCAAGGACAAGGCACCTTATGAGGATGAGAAGATGCAGGAGATCTTCCTCAATCCACAGGCTCGCGTTACCATTGACAAGAAAACCTCGACATACAGCTACCCGAAGACTCCTGCATCAGCTCCCAAAAAAGACAAGAAAGCGCAAGAGACGACCAAGATGCTTGAACAGCTCACGCAAGCTACTGCTTCTCCCAACTCGAAGGTCGGCGTTGATGTCGAGAGCCTTAGCGCCCTGAACATCGAGAACGACACCTTCATTGAGCGCAACTTCACTGAGAAGGAAATTGCGTACTGCCAAAAGGCTCCAAATCCTCAGGCCAGCTTCACTGGCAAGTGGTCCGCGAAGGAAGCCGTGTTCAAGTCGCTTGGTGTCAAAGGTCAAGGCGCTGGCGCCCCTCTAAAGGACATCGAGATTGTCAACGATGAGTCAGGAGCGCCATCGGTTCAGGTATGCCATACACCTAGCAATTCATTGAAGGTACGTGCTAACATGACGACAGCTACATGGCAAGGCCAACGAAGAAGCCAAGCGTGTCGGCGTCAAGAACATCAATATCAGCATCAGCCACTCCGACGACCAGGCTGTCTCAGTTGCCATTGCTCATTTCTAGACACCTTAGGGCAATAGCAAGATGGCCTACAGATAGAACTTGGGCAGTAATATCAGAGAGGGTTATGTCAGTATACGCGGCATTCCTCTAGCTTGTTTTACCGAGCACAGTGATACATTTAGAGTGTCTTGGTATTGGTTGGTTTGATAGTCTGGTTAGATGTATGTGTCATGATAGGATTATGTATTGTAATGCAAACAAAAGGACTTTGTTCAACAGAAGATTCTGAAGCCTATTTCTCAGTCTATTGCCTCACCATACTTGGACAAAAAGTCAATGTCTTCCGCCTTGTCCACGACTTCAGATGACGTGACGCATGATAGACCATGTGGTTGTTATCTTTGTCCCAAATGATACGGATTGCGATCGATAAGCTCAACAAGCGGGTATCATGTCTACCCCGCTCTTTCCCAAACGACTAGATTCGGGACATGTGGTTGGGGCGACCCTGCAGCGGGTAGCTGCATGAGCGTAAGCTGTTGAGCACGTTGGGGACGCGGGTTCTCGGATGAATTCGGATATATGTGGGCCATGACGAGTTTATACATATTATGGCTTGAATGTGTAGGGTATAGCGTATGCATGGCGGCTCGCCAACAATCTGTAGGTCAGATAGGCTGTGTTGAGAGGGAACGAGGCTAAGTCAAAACAGTGTTTGTTGAGATGTTTGATTGTAAGGGTGAAACATTACTCCTACGCTAAGCTCATGTGTAATCCCTTTGGTTTCCACATCGGCTAGGCAACCGGCATGTCAGACTACTTCTAACGTACGATTGCAATCGAGCGCTACTGCAAGAATATCACATACCTTTGTAGATCCTATCATCCTTCACGAAACGCAACGATAAGAAGAACTCAGGATCATCTAGACGACAACTTCCTCTGGTTCAAGCAAATCTAATACTCCATCTTCCACGGATACGTCTTGACCCAACGCAAATCCATCCCACTTGGCCTCCTCACCTGCTCCAGCAATCGAATTCCCTGACCATGATCGTTCCAGTTGATGTAGACCGTCAGAGGACAATCTTCACCCGCAGAAATGCACTTTTGATTTGAACAGCCCGTTTGACTAGGGTAGTGCATGATACTATCGAAATCATAGCCGTCATCTGCTTTGATGGGCCATCCAGGCTCAACAAAATTCTCGACAAAAGCAGAACAGGAACAGACATACTTGATGGCGTGCTGAATGGATCCGCAAAGATCATCGGTAGTGATTGTTGGTCCTTCGTGTTGATATGCACGTTTCCAGCATTCATCCCAATGGGCAAGGTGCGTGTAGTCTACCTTTACGTAGGTGTCGCGATCGGCGCGATTGTGTTTGTGAGCCATACCTGGAGCATCCCTTCTGGTTAACCTATTCCTTCCACGATTTATTTGTGTTTGCAGCCATTCCACGAATGTATAAGAAAAAACAAGAAAGGGGAATGGAATCACCCAAGACATGGCCGAGGTCAGACATGGCTCCAAGTAATGTATAACCATCAGCAATGTGGACGAGTTGTTGCCATGGCTTACCGTTGCGTGTCAGACCGACGCTGCCATCCCAGCTTCTACCATCGGTGTATTCGGAAGCGACAGTGTCTTTGGGAACGCCTGCATTCCGGCCATCGCGGTTATCAGGAGGTGCGCAATAAATTGGCTTTCCTAGTACATCCTTACGCTCTTGAAAGCTAACAGCGTGGCCAGACGTCCGACTCGCTGGGCCTCCAAGATATCTTGACTTGCATTAACTCTCGTGCTTCAATGGAGTAGGTAAATGAGCAAAAGGTTTATTTGCTTGTCATTTACTTGGTCCGTTTAGCCATGCCATTCTCGACTACGTTCTGGATGTATCGACGATCCCGTGTTTGTGTGAAGCAGTATAAAATTACGACCTCGTGTTCGCTAGTGCGCGGCCAGGGAATTGGCCCGCCATCAGTTCCTCAAGCGTTGGTGGCGCCTTCTTCTTTCATTCTAGCACATGTCTCCATCTCTGCAACATAGTCGGATCAATTGGTAGCCTCAGTACCATTGTCATACACCGGAGCTGGAGTGCCGCAAAAAGGACCAAAATTAGGTATAGGCTCTTCATTAGCAGCTACGACTGCGAAGGCGGCGAAGAGCATGAAGAAGAGTGCGATCATCTTTCTCAGCTGAGTGTAGTTGAGGATGTTGGGTGCTAGGGATGTCGCTGCGAAGTGGTGTTTGCGATTTGATGGTCTAAATATCATTTTGCATGAAGGGCTTGATACGTGTGAATGAAAGATGTTTAGCGAGCTATATCGGTTTAAAATAGGAATTACAGCAATCCGAGAGTGAAAGTGAAGGAAAGGGATGAGGGAGTATTTGGCTGAGACGATATTGCCACTCAACGATAGTAAATGATTCTGTTCAGTGATCATGAACTTGTTCCAAAAAAATTAGGATACCTACCTAATGGTATTTCATATGTTTAGTGTTGATGCAGTTGAAGTTACCTATAAGGTATACGGTACGGCTGGGGATTGTAAATGTTATCTAACCAGCCAATCATTTTCTAGTAAAAGTGATTCATCAAGAAGGTTGCGTTAAATACCAATTTTGACCTGGCATCGAAAATCGTCATACTCCCAACTTTCCCGTATTGAGATGACACAATTCCTTAAAGTCGAGACTTCCCGTATTGATCGGCAGTAAAATGCTTGTAATATCGAATAGAGTGATGGCAGGTGTATATTGGTTGGGAGTGATGAATAAAATATTCATGATTCTCTCGAAACCTTAGCCACAAGGTGAATTATGTCTGGAAGCGCATTCCATAGTGTCGCACTTCTCAGTTTGGAAAACCTTTCGAGTGCTCCTGGGAAGTATCGCAAGCGTCACTTTCGCCATCATCGAGGACAAATTCGGTAAAGATGAGCTAGTGATCGTACCCTGTAGATGTAACGGCGAATTACTAAGGTGGGAGTGTTCTAATATTTTACCTATCTTAGAGCTCTGAATTATGTATTTGATTAGTCTTGTCGGAGGTTGATTGTAATCAATGACTACTACCAAATACTCATAATATGACCGCCGGAAGCTATTATCAAGCCTGATTGTAATTTGGTCCACATTGTTGTTCGTTATCTCGACTTCATTGCGATAGTTCTCGTCACTGTACATTTTCTGCAATTAGTCTCAGTCTCAATCACGGTCTAGCCTTTTCGGTAAAAGCTCATGGATAAAACTATCACTTCAAGCATTCCAAGGGGAAATAAGAGTTTCATATTGAGAATCGTCTACAGTCTTCTTACAAGCCAAGCCCAAGCGTTCTACGAAGGAGCTTGTTTTTAGTGATGCATCACTTGGTTCGTGCATACATTGCACACCCATGCAAAACACTGGAGTCTCATCGCAAAAGCCATCACTCTTCGCTAGAAAATTAAGGAGCAGCTTGCGTCTAATGAGACAAACAGCTTGCCCCTTTTTAGTAATTTTTTGTAATGCCTTATAGAGGAATATTAGTGTTTTTGATGGGCTTGTAGTGGGTGCACGGACCATGTGACCCTTCAACAACGAGCTCCTTCGTATAGCATTGTCTTTATCATATTCATTCGGCATTATATTGTAAATGCGTTGTCAATGCTAACCCTACCCGCTGCAATTTCGCAGGGAAGTCGTCATGGACTAGACCGGACCGATTACTGAACCCAAGATGACAAATGCAGATGACATGACGGGGGCTAGCCGCCTGTGGGTCCCCTAAATGCAACATTCACCAAAGAGCCGCCCAGGAGAGGAAAAGCGTTCTTGGAAAACTATACCTGCCGCAGCTGAAGTGTGCTCCAGGGCAATCATATCAGGGCTTATCGCCGTGTAGAACGCGTTGGAAATTTCTATGGGTTTGGATTTTTGACAGTTGCCGAGATCTGCCGATCTAGATCTTAACCCATCTGCCGGTATTGATTACCAACTAAACTGCCGAGTTTAACTGTGTATGATTACATGAGTAACTATATAATGTATCCTACCATGTTACTCTCACACTTTTCAGGTCATAAGAGCATTCCATTCCGTCTTCAAGCTGCCGGAATTATATTTTAAACTAATCTTCGCTCACATCTACTTTACACAACACTAAAATGTCAACGGGTCGCCTTTTTCAGCCACTCAGGGTGGGCAATATGGAGCTTAAGCACCGTGTCGCCATGGCTCCTTTAACACGCTTTCGTGTGAACGATGATCATGAAATCTTGCCCATGGCTGCGCAATACTATGGCGAGCGTGCATGCGTACCTGGAACCCTTCTTATCACGGAAGCGACTCTCATCTCGAAACAAGCTGGTGGTTATCCCAATGTACCTGGCATCTGGACACAGGGTCAAATCGATGCTTGGAAGCCAGTCACCAAGGCCGTCCATGAGAAGGGATCATACATTTATCTTCAGTTGTGGAGCCTTGGACGCGTAGCGAACAAGGATTTTGCGGAGAAGAATGGCATTACAATCAAGTCTTCCAGCGCCACATCTCTGGGTGACGGTTACGCCGTACCGAAGGAGATGACTGTCGAAGAGATCAAGGCAACTGTCAACGAATACGCTCAGGCTGCCAAGAACGCTATTGAAGCCGGCTTCGACGGTGTCGAGGTCCATGCTGCGAACGGATACCTGATTGACCAGTTCCTGCAAGACAACTGCAACAAGCGCACAGACTTGTATGGCGGTTCGCCTGAGAACCGTTCGCGTTTCGCAATCGAGGTTACACAGGCTGTCATTGAAGCCATTGGGGCAGACAAAACAGGTATCCGGTTGTCGCCTTTCTCGACCTTCCAAGGAATGAAGATGCAGGACCCGCTACCTCAGTTCACCGACACAATTAAGAGATTGGATCCTTTGAATTTGGCTTATTTGCATCTCGTTGACTCGCGCATTGCTGGCAACACCGATATCGAGAGCGCCGATTCCCTGGATCCTCTGTTACCACACTTCAATGGCAAACTACTAATTGCTGGAGGACTCACAGCCGATTCTGCCAAGCATTTGGTTGAAGAGCACAAGGACCGTGACATTGTCGCTGTGTTCGGACGTTACTTTATCTCGACACCTGATCTCGTGTTCAGACTTGAGAAGGGGATTGACTTCAACTCTTATAACCGCGACAGTTTCTATATTCCAAAGAGTGAGAAGGGCTACATCGATTATTCATTCAGTAAGGAGTGGAAGGAAACGCATGCAAATCTGTAAATTGTCCCCCCGGAGATACCCTATGATATACAAGCACACGATTTACTTCAAACTATAGACAAGATGGTTGGCATAGATAATTCATAGAAGTCGTTGCATAGCGTGTTTCTTTAGTGTTCATATCTGTCAATCATGAATCCTTCACGAATACCATCGATCGCTCTGTCTAGACTGTGATCTCGCTTCTACAAGATACTGTGTTAAAACCCCGATTAAAATGTTTGAGAGATTACGCGGAAAGGGAATGCAGAATAAAAGGAGTAGTTCGAGTATTTCATCGGATATGGTGAAAATGAGTTTGATCCTGGTGCTACGCACCAATTGGCACTTCCACGTACTGCACCCCATCACACCCCTCTTTTCGCTGCCTTGATGCTTGGAGTTTGACTTCAACAAGGGTAATTCTCTACGTTCTGTCGCAAGACAATCGCTACCCTTACAACAAGCCTGGCAATCGTGCCCATAAGACCAGGAGTAGTTCACCTCAATCACCAAGTAATGGAAGATGCGTCGCGGGAGTGACTATACATTACCAGTCCAGGAAGTCCTTCGAAACTTTACCAAGCTAAAGCACAGAAACACACGCAGTGTTTGAGCGGAAGTGTTCGTCAATAGTATGCGTCGTCACTTCACAGCGGCTAGAGTCGCAGTCTGTACCTCATTGTTCAAGACACAACCAACATTGTGTGACAAACATCTTGAAAGCCATGTTCCTAAGCCTATAAAAACCCGTTCTATTCAACGCAAAATCTGCCAGTGAATGCAAGAAATCCAGAATGTCTACACCCGGCCCCAAAAAAACTGTCAAATTTACTCCGGATACCAGTTTCGTGCCTGGACGCCAAGTGGAACAGTTTCTTCGAGGCAGTGCTTGCTATGTGTCAGGCAAATACGCATGTCCCAAAGGAACTCAGGAATGGCTCGATACTAGCCTGATGAGGGATAAATTAGAGCATCTGCTAGATCTCAGAGTCTACAAAACGTATACCGCTGGCGACGAGAGCGAAGTCCATACCTGGTATGATTGGTTTGATCGGAAGATGGAAGCTTGTGAGCCTCTGGGTTTGGACTTGGGGATTGCGCTTCGAGACCATCGGCTCTATCAGGATGTACTGAAGGTGTACGTATCTTACCGAGAAAATGCTACTGGTGACGATGTAGACTTTGAGGAGGAAGGACTGACGCTTGCGAAAGCTTTGGTCATTTACCAGGATTGCGATGGTGAGTTTCTTGGCTTCCAGTTCCTCAACGACGCTCGTGAGGATATTGAGGCGGACGAGTACATTTCGGAGTTGAAAAGGGCCATTCCTGCAGGTAACCAGGGTAGATCCTGATTTGTCGTTGCTAACAAAATGAGCAAGACCTATCCCGCTTACATATTTGGGGCCGTCCCAAATGCTGAGCTATGTATTCGATTTCAGAATGTAAATATCATGAGAACAGAGAATATGCAGTGATCGTCGACATATATTGTGTGACGGCTAACCATGCTTGAATGCTCAGAGCCATTATAACTTGATCTAGTCACTTATGGCTACAATCCGGACTCCTTAAACTTGAATTTAAATACTCTAACCCCCACACTGACTACATTATTTTAGTTTCAGCAACACCCTGTTTTCGTTGCACAACGATGTGACGTACTCTGCTGAGAGGCGAAGGAGCAAGCCCACCAACGTACTGTGGCAAACGCATGAACAATGAGGTGTGAAGCTTTCATAGATGATTCAATTTCATGGATCGCCAATGGAGAAAAGTACGATTTTGAAGCTTGGTCGTGAGAGGCTTAGGAACTGAACAGCAGCTCTTCAACCAAGTTCGGGTTTGTTGCATGCACAGATCGCCATAAATTTCCGATGCGTATGCCCGCCATGCAAGGTGATGATTTTGTCTCAGGCATATCTCAATGGCATCATCAGCACGCTCTAGAATGCAATGATCTGCGGTATGTGTCACGAAGGCATGCTTAGCGTTATCCAGCGAAACAACTATGGAACCTTGAGTCGCACTACCCATTAAGCATATACGAGGGCGTCTGCTAGACTAGCGGGGAAAAGGGATACCGAGGGTTGTGGCTGAACCAATACAAATTGATATATAGTGCAACCGAAGTGGCGAGGAAGACGGCCTTGCAGAACGATTGATCTCGCTTCCTTAGAATTCATGCTCGTGAGCTGGAATCGGGGAGTTTTTTTTTCGCAGTGAAAGAACACCATACTAAAGCAGTGCATCGCAGTTGCAAAGTAAATTACAAAATGGTCCTTTTGACTGCACGATAGCTTTGTAGTGATCTGACATGTAACAGGATCCTTGTTGTTTTATATGAAACATCGTCATTATGCATTATTTACATAGCCAGGATTAACAATTATCGTTGAGCAATGGCACAGGTATGGGAGCGAAAGGAAAACAATTGCTGATAAATCTTATCGCTTAAACCGCTTTATCAAATCAGTCTTGACCATTTTCCGCAAATGCTCGTTAAATCCATAGGTAAGGGCGTTGGCCAATCCTATGAACTGGGTGGAGCATTGAAGAATGGTCAACACATGGCTTTTGTGTCCTGAGGCCTCGACCAAGCGGTTGATCATGCCAGGCGCCCAGAGGATGATGTACAAGATCGGGTACGCATTCAACAGCAACATTCTCTTGATTTCTTTTTCCAAGTTCCGTTTACTGACTTCGTATTGCGGTGTTCCCGTCATGTGGCTTACAGGAGCGTGCACCCCAGTAGTAGTCTTGCCGGCTTCAACGTCAAGTTCGCTGTCTGCAGCAGGAGATGCATCTGTGACAAAAGGAGTCAGTAAAGGATGATATTAAAAAAGACAAGGTAAATGGATGCACCAAAAAAGAGAAGAAGACAATGAACTAAGAACGGAGAAGAGGTGACGTACGTGGAGAGCTTTTGGAAGATGGGCTGTCTCGCGTTATTTGACTTTTGTAAATGTTCTGCTTATCCAACTCAGGGGTGGAGGGATGACCCGCTTCTTTCGCTGCACTGCTGCCGTTCGAGAGTTTTACCTCGTAACGGTACTCGACATTGATCTCATTGAGCTCCGTCTGAGACTCGCTCCTCAGCTGGAAAGCATTCTGTCGACGAAACTCGCGACGTCTAGCAGAGCTTCCTGGGTCGTATGATATTCCGTGGCTGTGTGAGTGCAGAGAGGAAAAGTGTTTTCTCATATAATACCAAATGTAGACATAAATAGCAATGGTGATGAAAATGATTGCAAATCGCCATGCATGACCCAGGCCGTAGCGCAGATCTGTTCGTTCGGCGCTGATCCAGCACCAGTTGCCGCTGACAGGGGAGATTTCGCCTAGTCCTAGGGCAGTAGATGCTGTTTGGTCAAGTCAGCCTCAAGGCGAGTGAGTGATTGAGTATGGTCGAAATTACATGATATAACGGGCATGATCCAGCAGGAGGCGCATATGAGCACTTTCTTGAGGACGGAGACATTAGGCATGTAGGTCTTTCGAGTGATGGTAAGGAGGGTCACAATGGCAATGGCTAGGATGGAAAAGTCGGCCGCCTAGGGGCGGAATCAGTGAAAGATCAAAGAGAGAGTATTTGTGAAGGATTGGGTGGCTCACCTGAACAGACAACTGGCCTACCCAGCCATTCACGTCACATGGTATGCCGTCGGTAATGTCACGACGATGGGTAACTACGTAGGCGCCTGATATGGAGTTGTTGACTGAATTGATGAATTCTGTGGCGCTTGTCAGTCGGATATAAGGGAGTCATGGCAGTCGCAGCAGTAAGCCATACCGGCTATAGCAAGATTCAGAACCAATGCGTGACGAAAAGAGCGTTGCTGGTTGGCGTAGATGACATAGCAGACCAGGACGCATGAGGTGGCCGCGGCAGAACAAAGGCTCCCCACCAGAGTAGGGACCGCCACAGTCAGCGTGAACATGACGAGGTCGTTTGGGGATTGCGAACGCGGCCTGGGAATGCGGTGGAGGGCAACTGGCTAAAGAATGCTTCTAAGCATACCAGCCATGGTAGTATATGTAAGTAATGGTGGTGGCAGCTAAAGCGTCTAGCGTCGCGGAACGAGAGATGAGTACGGTCGAGTGTGTGATGGAGCTATGCAGCCGCAGTCGGGGCATTGCCGCCCGTGTGGTAGTCCAAGTGGCTCAGGGGGCTTCTAGGCTATGCTGCGCAGCCAGATGCGACCTGCGTAGACGTAGGTGTCGACTCCAACTGAGCCTCCAACGGTACAAAGGGTGGCAGCCGACTATGCAGAGGCCAAGGGGAACAGGTTCGCTGAGGTCCCTGACTGCGTTTCCGTGCGGAGCGGCAGAATGGGTCTTTGAGGAGTAGGCTCCGTGCAGGTGGCGGTGGTGATAGTGGAGGGACTGGAGCTGGTCCGTATGGTGCAGAGGAGAGCCCAAGCACGTAAGGTACCCATCTATCTATGTACCGACCGATCAAGGGCAGCCCAAGACGCTCGGCCTAGCTTGCCATTGACTACTATACACGCAGAGCATTGCCATGGCCAGCGACCGTGTCCCGAAACGCCTTGTGCGTCTGAGGCTGGCCGGGGCACCCTGCCTGGCAGCAAACCCTGGGTGGCATGCCTTGTCTTCTAGGACGCCTACCGGGTGACAGCTGGTTGACGCGGCCGCCGGACCTGGCGAGATTCCATCTCACACGGCCTTCCTGCTTAGGACTTAGCATGTATTGCATCCACGTAGCCCGCGTATTGAGGACAAACTCTAAGCCTAACTTCAATCCGCGGAGCTCTACAAAGACTGCACTACGGTGGCGCACAGACACACGTCATCCCACGCCTCAAACCTTATCCTCCACGACCATACTGCCGCACCACGCCCTTCTGTACCAGTCATCGAGCCTGTCCGCCGTGTATGGTGCTTTTGGCTCGTCTTACCCTGCATCTCATCCCCCTCGTCTGCTGCCGTTCCCTCGTGCTTAGCCAGGTACTCTCAGCGCGCAGAACAAGCTTTCGGTAGACGCCTCCGGGGAATCGGAATCCTGCACACCATTTCTATCCCCCGCCTCTCCGCTCCCCTGGGCCCTCCTTGTTCTAGGCCTATCCACTGTAAACGCCGCAAAGGTTAATCAACCTGAACCCAGGGCTTTGCCTGGATACTGAATCTTTCTCCTCGCACCTCCCTAGCGCCATCACCTTCCCGTCCTCCTACACAGTCCCCCGAGCGATGCTGGCTTCAACTTCAGAACCCAGCGAAGCTCTGCAAAGCCCCTGAGCACAACGCTAGTCACAAAGCCAGGTCTACTGCGTGATGCCCAAGCTTCTTGGTTCACCATGGCTACCGGAGTTCGTTCCTTGATTGTGGATCATGGAGAACCCCGCTCATATGCTATTCCTTGTCTGGTAAGACAACCCCGTTGAAGGATCACCGAACTTTCAAGCGACCCCACCGCAACCAGCATCTGCGAAAGTCTCTGGGAATACTAGAGACTGCGTAGTAGAACGTTCCGTCATACATCTGCCCTCATATTGCTTTTGGCCATAGCACTCTCATTAAGGAACCTTCGTCGGCGATGGACCAAGGATCCATTTGCATATCAAAATCTGATTATGATGCGTCTCTATAATTTGCAGGTACGGTACGCAGACTTGAAAACTACTGAGGTCTCAACTTCCTGATTGAGTATTGGCTTGGTCGAACCAAATGTACCATTCCCCCAGTGGGATTGATTGCGGTCGTTCCAGATATTGTCTTTTGTTCGCCTGCAATGCAGTTCATCGTAGTAATCTTTTCCGCCTCTATTTTGTCCAAGCAAGCATAGAATATGGTCACGGTAGGCATTGAGGCTCATGTCGACAAGCGCACGCATATCTTTGCGACGCTCGGAGATGCGCGCTAGAATACCGGCTTCGTATAACTTAGAGGCGGACAAAAGGCTTACAGTAGAAGCACGTTCATATTCGGGAGCTACGTATGTATCATGTGATGCATTGTTCAACTTCATGAGCCTATTATGGTAGTTAGACATGTAGTGACTTGATAGTCAACCACTTAACGCTCAAAGTTTTTTTCGATTGCGGATAGTACGTCGGCACCGCCATCGATGAAGTGTCAGTTGCCTTCCATGTCAAATTCCGGTGCAGCTCTTGCGTTCCATGTGCCTATTCAATCGGGTACAAATTTGGATCTATGCCTCTGTTACTACTCGCTTGCCAGGGAAGCGGACATGAATGTAATGGGTTGCCGACACTAGGTCGCGCACGGGAAGAAGGGAAACAGCAAGCGGCAGCGAGCGGCAAAGAACTGGATGTACAAGCGGATATGATAATGCGCGCTGACATGAGTAATAACAGTCGTGTCAATAGTGAAAGAACTGAATAAGCAATGTGCCCTGCGCCCTCCAGCCGCGAAAGGAATGCCTAACTAGTCTCGCACGTTAAGCGACACGCTGCAGTACGCCTTTCGCCCAAAACGGGAACAATTCCCCACTCTATAAAGGCCAGCGGATTCTGCTCGTCAATACTTCCTAATTAGGTTGAAAGGCGTAAATATGTAGCGACGCATAGATGTGCTGATTTGCTTATAGCCTAAGATTCTTATCCTAGCTGATGTGCTCCCCAGTCGTATGATGGTCCAGTGTTCGTCACTGGCCGTGACAGATGCCGTCAACGCGCCTTTTGAGGCAATCAGGTTAGATCTGCGGGAGAATCAGCCAATCCCAGCACGCGCAACGCAGAGCCGCTGAGGAGTGCAGCGTCTAGCCAGCCTGGCCCGTCAGGCTTTCTGCCCGGCATTGTCGGCATTTCGTCATGACACGCCTTATTTTCTTCACTTTTCTTCCGTGGAATTACTAAGAGCGCCCTATGATCCAGTTCCGACTAGCAAGCATAGCTGGCACCACAAGCCGACGGCTGAGCAAGCACAATCGTGCAGCGCCAGCAAATGGAGTTGACACCAATGGATTGTGATACAGCTGTTCTAGATCTCCATCGATAGAGGCTGTGGATCAAGATAAATAGGAAGGGAGTGCGAGAGCAATCATTATCATCGTCGTCGCAGAGAGCACTACGTCTTGACATCACGCAACTGTCCTTATATCCATCAACTCGCCTCCAGCTATGTCGCAACCTGCAGACCATTCCACAAAGACTCTTGAGTCTTATGGCTGGACATCTGTGCCTCATGATACGTCTGTACTTCTCAAAGATATCAGTCCGTGGGATCCCGCGACCTACGAAGTGACTGATATTGAGGTTCCACATACCGAACTCGCAAAGAAGGTCCACGAATACGCGAAAGAGAGACTACCGGAAGAGGTCTATAAACACTCCATGCGAGTGTACTTTTACGGTGAGAATCTACCACTCCCGATAAACGCAGTGACCCTGTGCTAGGGCTGACATGATAACCAGGCGTCGCAATCGCTCAGAAGCACCTACCTTCGTTTCTGCCAAGTCTAGAAACCTACTACCTGACATGTCTTCTCCATGACATTGGCACTACCCGGGAAAACCTAAATGGAACTCTCCTATCGTTTGAGTTCTATGGTGGCTACATTGCACTGGATATCCTGAGAGAGTATGGGGCACCAAAAGAGCAAGCTGAGAGTGTAGCGGAAGCAATCATTCGACATCAAGACCTAGGTGATATTGGTACCATCACCACCGTTGGGCAGTTGATCCAACTCTCTACTCTTTTCGGTACGTCTAAAAGCCTTCCCTTGAAGCCTCTGAGGCAACTTAATACTGGCTAAGCTGACATGATAGACAACGCGGGCAAAAACCCTACCCTCATAAGCAAACACACCATTGAGTCAGTTGTTGCCGCTTATCCCCGCAAACAATGGTCCAGCTGCTTCGCACACACGATCGGGGAAGAGTTGACTCTGAAGCCATGGGCCCACTCTTCAGCGATTCCAAAATTCGCTGAGACTGTAGCAGGGAATAAGCTGATGGAGCCATGGGACCACTAAAAAGCAATCAAATACTCGAGAGAGGAAAATTCATGTAGACTCAGCTTTGAATAGTCGCGACCAATTATTTGTTCTTCAAGACTCCACTGGAGCCAATCATGTATTCACCCTACCAGCTTTCGAGCGAAGTGTTGCCACCTTTGCCTCCTCGCTTTGAGCCTCTTGTTTACTACAGGCTACTTTTTTCTAATACTGCTTATCCTGCTGGTGTCTCTATAGCTCTTTAAGACAGAGCGCGCAAAGCTAACCAGTTTCTTTACTACTGCCTTAACATCAATATCAACACCCACAAGTTAATGAGAATAAAGCGATGATACAAAGACATATAGTTTGGTAAAGTCAGTGGGGTTTTCAACCTAACCAATGCATGGTATATAGTGGACTGACCAGAGCATAAAAAGCTATAATAATAGCCTACTATGGTTACAAAAAATGCCAATGTGTAGTAAATCCAGGAGTATCTTTAGTGGTTACCGCCTTCACCAATTACAGGAGATAGATACAGCGCCAACAGCCAAGTGATAGGTCTTTAGTCAGCCCTAGACCTATCTAGAGTAAGAACACCACATTCCCCTCCCTTCTCGCAATAGCCGTCTACGGACTCAATTCCGTAACGCGAACTAAGATAGCCTGCATGTGCTACGCATGTGAATCCTTCGCTGATTAAGCAGTCCGTGCACTAGGTACCTGGAGTCAAAAACCTACGGCATACGGTCACATCTGTCCCTGCCTGCTATTGTTTCTATTCTCATCAAAAAGCGCATCCAATCGACCTGGATCTGGGCATAGCCAACGGTGGAAATCATTATACCCGCGAAGCATACCGCTACCATGTCTGCAGCAAGTCCTTGCGATATAGATATGTTTTTCGATTTCGATGAGGCGGCGCTGCCGGATGGCTCACAAGATGCGGGGTCAGGCGATCCAGTCACCCATGTAAGTGAAAAGTAAGTGCACTATTTCTTACTGATACCACGTATGGGATAGTGATTAATGATCCTCCATCCAAGTTTCATAAGACTGTAAAGATACTTTCAGGAGATGTCTAAAGAGCGCATTGAACATTCATTTTCATTAGCCACCTGATTCACCAGAACTCTGGATACTCCGTCAGCATCACAGCAAATGTTAACGAGATCTCTATCACTAGGTCGCATCAGTATTACAAGGCGGTATATCGGTGCGACCGATGTCATTTATTCGGCCTTGAATGCTTTATTTATGACATGAATGATTTGGCAAAATCTAGTTGCTTCCCTTGTAGTGTTGTGCTGAACCGATGCAGCTTTAGCCATCTGGAGACAAAAACAGTTCTTCAACAGGGTACCTCTTTGACAGCACAAAGTACAACAGCTAAAAATGGCGAAAGGCGCTCTGATAAATCGACTAGTCACATCAACATGGGTATCTTGGATCATGGAGATTTCATCGAAGAAGACAATCGGAGAGATAGGTGTTCTAAGAGCAGATCATCTGCTATCCGGTTACCACATGCAGCTGTGAAAACCTTAGAAGAGTGGATGATTCAGCATCTGGACTGCCCTTATCCAGACGAGGGGACAAAGTTATTTTTGGAGCAGCAAACAGGTCTGTCCATTGAACAAATCTCCAATTGGATGTCCAACACCCGACGGAGACGAAAAGTTCGATCCAAACGGAACACGCCGTCAGTTGGGCCATCGAACAGTGGTATTGAGGTTCCCGTAGAAAAGACGTATGAATCCCTAGGTATGTGTTTTTGGTTCGGAATATTGCTGAATCTGTATTTGTGGGGCCTTCGAATGTTGAGCGTATTTGCTATTGGTAGTGCTCTCCCCTGTTTTTTCGTGGATAGTTAGGAAGAATGTTGCAAGGAGGCAGAACGGGGGTGTTTACACTAATCCTGACATTTCATTAATAGTTATGTTCTGACTTGTTGGTCATAGATCCCCTTGAAAGATGGAAGCGCTCCCCCACTGAAAATGAGCCGGCGCCTTTGACTGCTATCATCCAGGCTGCTAGTGTTTTCAACCCGTTGCAACGAAAGAACCACAGCAGCTCCCATAGATATACGTGCAGCAAAAATACTGGTACTTTCTCCGTCTTCAGGGCGTCTTCAGTATCATCATCGAGAACTGGTCTCACAGATGTGACCTCTGCATCTCTTGAGTCTCGTGACTCGGCCTTCTCGCATGAGTCAGGTCAGTCTCTTAGCTCAATGAACGCTTTAAAGCTGGGAAAGAGACGCCGACGGCAACGCCTCCCTACCTGGGCACCAAAAACTGGCCTTGGGAATGGTCTGAAGCGTTTCCAATGCACTTTCTGTACAGAATCGTTCAAGACCAAATATGATTGGTTGCGGCACGAGAAGAGCCTTCATATTTCCATGGAGAAATGGATCTGTGCACCATTGGGTGGAGTAGTAGAGGATACAAGTAGCGGGAAGCGCATGTGCGTGTACTGCAGCGCGCTGGAGCCCAGCGAACAGCACCTTGGGACGCACAACCATAACGTTTGTGCAGAGAAAAGTATTGAATGTCGGACTTTCTATAGGAAAGACCATTTAAGGCAGCATATTCAATTAATGTAAGTAACACTGCAACACCCTGACCAGTGTACATCTTGATTCGAGCCGCTGCCATTCACAATTGTGCTGACACCCCGCAGTCACAATTGTAAGATGACGGCTGCCATGGACGCATGGAAGTCTGACACGCAGTACATGAAATCTCGATGCGGCTTCTGTGGGGAAGATTTCGACACTTGGAAGCAACGCGCCGCTCACTTAGCAAAAGAATTCCGGAAAGGCGCAAGCATGAAGGATTGGAAAGGTTGTCGTGGCCTAGATGCCCATGTGGCGGCGCATGTCACGAACGCGATGCCGCCTTATCTCATTGCTGATGAGAGTAAAACACCGTTTCCATTCTCTGCCAGTAGCTCTTGCCGTATGAAAGTAAGTTTCCCACCGTACCGAGTGTAGTTTTGATGTATATGCTCAGTTATAGTCTGAACTGGGTAGAAAGCTGACACAGGCCAGCAGAATTATTTACAATTCGACAACATGCATGATAAATATCCCGGATCAAGCAGCCTCGACCAACTTCCTACCAGTGATCTTTGTGTAGCTTATCAAGATGGCTGTGATCCCAAAATTGTTGGGCCTATTGTTCTATTTGCACCAAAAGACTATACCTCATGCGAAGGTCCTAAGGAAAATCGTAATGCAACTTCCTGGGAAATACTCACACTGAGGTTGGGCCGGTTCACCCGTGAGCAAGTCGAAAAGTACGGTCCTGGCTCAGTCACAGACGAGATGCTCCAGAGAGAAGCTCGTCTGATTTTGTATGGTGAAGCTGATGGCTGGGAACAAACTGCAGCCGACAATGCTGAATGGCTTAGTTTATTCAAAAAGGCACATGGGATCGGGGCTAAGGCTCCCGTCGCAGGTGAGTTCATTCTGCTTTGTGAGCCAGATAGCATCATAAGAACACTTCTGCAGTGAAGGGCTCTCGATTTGATAATCAAAATGATATGATACCTGCCAGTGTCTGAAGAACTGCGACGCAAGGTATGCCAAGATGGAGCTTCAGCTAACATATTTCACAGGTATCAGCTCTCATCATGAAGTCTATGAAGACCTGGGCATTCATAAAGACAGTCTACTCGACCCTAGCTTCGACGTAAACAATATTGTGTGCGCCCCGACAAAGTGGGATTGTTTGGGAATTTCAGCCAGCAAGGAGTAAGGTATGTATGGATACCATGAGCCCGTCCTGCTCTTCGTCTGTATTACCACTCGCGCGCCTCCTTTCTATTCGAGAGCTGGTTTGTTAGCATTTATTGGTAGCCTCCGTAGCCTCAACTCTCGCGTCAGAGTTACGATAAAGAATAATCCCGTCCTCCTTATTATCTGTTTAGGTTGTGTTTGTGAACAGGTTAGAAGGTGCAACTGACGTAAGATAACCTTCCAAGTCTTCTATGTAGTCTCTTCTGTCTTTCTATGCACCCGTACTATCTACACTGCTTTCGCGTGAGATTGCATTAACTCCCTAGGCACGTGCAACAACGCTCGATAGTGAGACGTCGAATGTAAGTCGTTTGAGTGTCCTGTTCACTTCCACTATAGCATGTGTTTGAATTGGTCTGACATTATTGCAAGAAGATATAGTACTCATCATTCTTTTGATTTCTAAAGCTTCAAAAGACTGACGAAGTATAATAGATATGCATATCGATTATATAATAATCATTCACACTTATCTGAGTTGCTTCATAAATCGTGATGAATTGTCATTGTCTACATAAAAGTAAAGACTGGCTGACGATTTGACTGTTTACTATCCATGCGGAAGATCGATATGAAGACGTGCAGAGCTCAGTAACTCTTTCGAAGAGTTAGAGCGACGATCCATCCACCAGTTCTCGTAATTCCCTTCCGTTTCATATTGCGCGGTGCATTGATTTAGGGGCAGAAGGCGATGAGGCAGTTAATTACGCAAGCAAAGCTTGGAGCCAACGGGGTGCAGTTGCTTCTGCACGTATCGTATGAATCTTGGTTCTTGCAGGCGGCCTGAACTGAAACTGTTTGGTCGTCATTGTCAGTAAGAGCTTAGTAAGATACCAGAAATAGTACAAGGAAACTTGAACATACTAAGGGTGTCTTTGGCTGCCTCGAGGTCAGAATTGGCCAAAGGAGCAGCAGCCACGGTGACAGCAAGGGCAGCGACGATAGCGGTGAAACGCATGATGATAGTGAGGAAGTTTTGCTTGCTAAGAGATAAGTCTTGGTTGTTTAGTTGATAGTAAAGTGCCTGATGATAAAAGCAGAATATGGGAGAAAGATCAGGCTTTATATACATTTTGGGCTCCAAAGAAGTGACTTCTTGAATGTCATAGGTGGTACTTGCTCTCAGACTTCACGGAACTTCGGCATTATTCCCCTTCTGATCTTCATCACGAGATACCCTATTGTCACGTACTGTGCAAGGATGCAAATCCACCAACAAGTTCTTAATTGGGGCGTTACTCCATGTGAGATGTTTCCCTGCAATGTCCACCCATACAAACGATAGCTGTGGATAGAGAGTGAAGAATAGAGCCAAATTTCAAAATGATTTCCCCACCTACTCGTACGATACCTTTACACTCAGAGCTCGATCAGCTGCATAGATAGTCAGACTGCAGATGGATTCAGCGCTTTTGCTGCTTTCTTCGTAATCAACTTTTTCAACGTAGTCTATCCAAAGTACTGGACATATCTTATGATATTGATAATATTCTTTGAAAGAATGTGTTTATCAAGTAGATAGATAAAGTCAATGTGTAGTATACAAATGGCTTGGAAGACGTCACAAATATTTTTTCCGTGTTGGCGATGATTTTAGGCAGCCCTCGTAGGATTCGTATACATGTGCGCCTGCCTAAAACAGAGTCTTGGCAGGTTGTACAACGAGACCAACATTAATTGTCTGACTCTATGGGGAGAGTTGCCACTTAGGTAACGTAATATTAGGCTGGCAAATGGGTAGGGGTAGGGGTAGGGTAGGATTGGCTTACGTAAGACCCAACCCTACCCCTACCCCTACCCCTTACCTGTTACACGGGGTCAGCTTATATTTCTCTACTAGTCCTTAGTCTAGATTAGAGTAAGATATCTTATTAGTAGTCGTCTAAGAGATATCTTGATCACTCTAGTAGAAAAGAGTTATATGTAACGGCGCAGGCAATGTCAATCGGATCTATATCGGACGAAGGATCTCTTAGAGGCATATGGGAGTGCGTAGGATCATAAAAGACCTAGATTCCGAAAGACTACCTATAGGCCTTATACGAAAGAAGATTAAAAATCTATCTAAGAACTACTTATAAAACTTAATTATTTTATACTTACTAGGCTTAGGATAGATATCTAACCCGCCCTTAGATTAGGTCTAAACCTAGTCTAGTGTTACACGGGGTCAGCTAATACTTCTCTGCTAGTCCTTAATCCGGGTTAGGGTAAGACAGCTTGTCAGTAGTCGACCGTGAGATTGCCGAGTAATTCTGGTGGAAAAGAGTTATAGATATTTAACTAATAATAAAGATAATTAATTCTATACTAGATAGAATAATAAAGTATTAATCTTATTAAGTAAAGTAACTTATAAGAAAGTATAATTTAAGTTAACTATAATAAGTATAATAATAAAATCTATTTATCCTTATATTCTTATTACTTCTAGTCCTACTATCCTATCTATCCCTTATATTCTAGAGATATTAGTAATATTTATAATAGCTAATATTCTAAGGCGTCCTACTATCCCACAGATAGTGAGTCTTGGCGGGATGTCAATTACGTGATCCTTGCCCCGCAAGGCTCAACCTGCTGACTGCATCCCGAGTGAGCCCGTTGACTACTCGTGATCAGTATCCAGGGGGAAATCCTTCTGCTTGTTACTTGTAACAGCGGGGAGAGAGGCGGTACGGGCGTTGTAAGCAGACTAGGCATAAC
>JAIRCK010000120.1:0-76678 GCA_020744315.1 Curvularia eragrostidis | reverse complement strand
GGGGAGGGTGGCGCGGGGGTGGGTGGGGAGAGGGGGGGAGAGGGAGCGGGGGAGATGGGGGGGGGGGGGGGGGGGGGGGGGGGGGGGGGGGGGAAGGCGGTATTTGGGCGAGAAACAAGGGGAGGGATAGACTGATTGGACAATTACATGTACAACATGTAGAACCTTTTTTGTATGAGTAGCCCATGTTGATATGATTGGTTTTATTATTACCTTTCTTGCGTCCCTTGTACGATTTTGGATGTAGATACGCCACATTTGGAGCGTGATGGTAGGGATGGCTGGACAAGGGAGATCCAGATCAACGGGTTTCACGACAAGGTTCTACGGTTCTTTCTTGCTCTCTTGCTTCCATTCTTCTTCTCCCTGATCTTTTCTGCTTTGGACCCTGGCACGGTTTCAACGGTGACGAAAGTGGCGGTTTATACGTATGTGTATGTGCACGTACTGTGTCTTGGGGATACGCGGAATAATCAACTCCAGTCACCTGGCTCGTATGATGCAAGACAAGGCTATAAATCAGCGGAACGCGTGCGTCACAGGAAGAGCTGTTTTGGTAAGGGTTGCTGGGCCAGATGCTCCCCCCTTGTTGTTTGTGGCGAGACACAGAGAAGGAGTCGTATATCTTAAGAAGGGCCAAGTCACGAGGCCGCGCGTAACAAGAAGCAAAGTGAGGGTCACAGAAGAAGTCAGCCGACGAACATCACGAAAAAGACGTATGTGTAACCAAAGAAAAATATTGGCATGACGCGAAAGGAAGAACAAGCTCCGGGGGATCAAGTCTTGTGTGTGTGGGCGTCTACGGGCGATCTGGAACCGTACGATACAACCATATAGTGTTTTTTGTTTTCATACGGTTCCATTGGCTCGGAGAAATTGACTCCTGGCCCATGCTGTTCTCCATTTAGCGGTGACACACAGGAGGATTTTTCTCGTTGGCCCTTTATTACTCGGATTAGATTTGCCAGCCGACAAGATGGCAATAGTTTGGTTTCACGTGCCGCTACTTTAGCCTGGTTGGGTAACGTGGCGCGGCTGACTAGCCACGACTGCGGAGCAGATTGATTGGGGGGAGAGGTGCGACTATCAGGGGCGGCATGACAGCACCGGATCGGTGGGTGAGGCGCAGGCTTTGTTAGTGACTAGGGTGTGTGCGCATATACGTACGTCGTTTATCCGAAGAGAGGCATAGACGCGGTAAAGTGGTTTGCGATGGGTTGTTCCGAGCGTTTATGCCGAAGTGTCGAGTTGAACCGATGGAAGGGTCTGGGTTGGACAGGGCGCGGTGGATATATGTTATGCGCCAGATGGAGTGTTGGGTGACTGAGGCCGGCCAGGGGGTGTGATTGGTGGTGGTGGGCGCAATGTGTTTCTGATGCGTGCTATTTTGCGCCTCGAAACCGGCCTACGGGTAGCACGAGTCGCGCATGAAACGGCAGGGAAGACGGGCGGCAGCTAGCAGCGATATGCACAAAGAGGCTGCGGTGCCATTTAGGGCAGACGGGAGGCGTAGACGGGTTAGCTGGCTTGGGGTGTATGTGCAGTGGCACTAGAGTCGCTGGACGTGGAGACGGTTGGCGGCCATGGGCAGGCGTGCTGTGGTCCCCAAGGCGCGTGAAACAGTGGACGAACCGGTGTGGCCCTCGGGTGTTTGGTTTTGCGCCTGTGCGAGGGCCAACGGCTGGAGAGGGTGTTCCGAGATGTCAGATGGGCGAGACGACTGCATTGGGCAGTGTAGAGCCGGTTGTGGGCGGCGCGCATGAAAGTGCCCAGAGGCGAGATGAGGGTTGGAGGGCGCTAGGCCGCATTGGGCGGTGCAGCGGCTGCTCCACACCGTTTCAGACGCACGCAGCCAACAGGAGCCCACACGGCTGAGGACGCTGTCTGCCTGTCCTGCTCGCCATGGCCGCGCCTGTGAACGCGGCATCGTGTCGTGCACACCACTGCAATGCTTGGCCAAGCTCCACGCCTTGTTTCAGACCCTCCCGCTTGTACGCCGCGCCTGGTCGCCATGGCCTCGATGCTGCGACGCGCCCAAGAGTACATCAACTCTCGCCCGCCGGCATCCATCTGCTTTCCATTCACTCTTTTCTCTGTGCCGGCCTGGGTCCTTCCTTCCATTCATTAACACTTTGCCCTCTCTTGCTTCGGCATCCCCCCCTTCGCTCCACTTCACTTCACTCCACTCCACCTTCACCTGCTTTCTTTTCCTGCGTGCTGGCACACGTCTTGGCCGATACGTCAACCCCTTCAGACTTGCTGCCTGACACACGCCTTGCTCGGTAAGCCTCAATGCTCTCTGCCACTCTTTCATTTCGTCCCCTTTGTTCGCCTTCATAAGCATCGTTTGTCTACAGCAGAGCTGTCACTAACCTGCCGCCACAGTGCTCTTCCGCTCATTTGGAGTCCTCAAGTCTTCACTTCTACTCTCATTCATACCCTTCTTTTTCCCCGGACAGGATCCATTCTGTAATCACCATGAAGTCTTTCTTCACCCTTGCAACCGGCCTTTTGGCCACTTGCTCTCCTGTGCTTGCCGCTCCTTCAAACCAGGGCTTCATCAACAAGTACACTCTCCCTGCCAATCACTCGACCGTGCTCAAGGAGTACATTGTTACCTGGTGGCGCAATGAGACGGTTCCCGAGCCCATTGAAAAGTACATGGATGCCCTCGAGCTTAATAAGGATGGCGACACAATCCTCTTTGAGTCGAGCCCAGGCGTCAACCCCCGTGTCGTAATGCTCAAGATGTGTGAGGAGCACGCCGCCATCTTCCAGAGCATGGCTGAGATCAACGTCGTTGAAGAGAAGGCCATGGTCAAGTCATTTGTCACCGAGCGCGATGGATCTCCATGGGGCCTCCAGCGCATCTCCAGCGCCGCTGGTGCCAGAGGTTCTCCACAGGGCCAGGACTTTACCTACTCTTTCGACGATTCAAAGCTCGGTGCTGGTGTTGACATCTATATCGTTGATACCGGTGTCCGCACCTCCCACGCTGTTTTCACTGGCCGTGCTACCCAGGGTTTCACAGCTACCGGTTCTTTCGTCGATGGTGACGGCCACGGCACTCACGTTGCTGGCACTGCTGGTGGCGCAAAGTTTGGTGTCGCACAGGGCGCCAACATCATTGAAGTCAAGGTCCTCGGAGACGATGGTTCTGGTGCTTCTTCTGATACCATCCGCGGTATGGACTGGGTCATCGCCAGGCACAACAAGCGCAAGTCGGAGCCTGGCTTCGTTGGCTCCATCATGAGCATGTCGTGGGGTCTGCAGGGCACCGCCAACTCCGTCGATGAGGTCATTGCTGGTGCTTCGGACGCTGGCATTCACGTTTCGGTCGCTGCTGGAAACGACGGCAAGGACGCATGTGGTAGCACTCCTGCTCACCTCGGTGGAGCAAACTCCAACGTCGTCACTGTTGGCTCTGTAAACATCAACAACCAGATCTCTTCCTTCTCCAACATTGGAAAGTGCGTTGACATCTATGCCCCCGGTGAGCAGATTCTTAGCTCCTGGTCCACTGGTGACAACGTCATCAACTTCCTTTCCGGCACCTCCATGGCCTGCCCTCACACCACTGGTGTCATGGCTTACCTCATGGCTGAGGACGTCGCCGGTCTTGGCCAGAACCCTGCTGCGCTCAAGGCCAAGCTTCTCCAGACTGCTCGCCAGGGCCAGATTTCGGGCAACACCGGAGGAAGTGCAAACCTGCTCCTCAGCAACGGCGCCAACGGCAACGTTGCCCAGCGTCTCGTCAAGAACTACGTCGTTCCAGAACACAGCGGTCTCAACGGCAGTCCCGCAGCCCGCGCCGCTGCCGCCATGGCCAACGATGTGACCATCGACAAGCGCTTCCAGCTCCACTCGCGAGATGCCCAGCTTCGTTTCTAAGCCAGTACATATACATGAGAGCATAGCGGTTTGCATAATACCCCCATTTCCAATAAGAAGAAGAAAAATACACAAATCACCCGCCAGCTCTACCTCATGTCTGCGTCTCTTTTCTTTAATAATTCCAACAATCTCCCTGCATCAGCGTGGACTGGCCTGGTTTTTTTTCCCTGGCATGGCTTCAACCGCAAGAAAAACTTGTCGGAAACTTAATTTCATTGTCAATACTTTTTTATACATCTCTCTTAACCTCTGCTGCGTATCACACCTGCATAGTGCGGGTTTTGTATGTGTGTGTGTGAAAACAAACAAAACTAAAAAATGGGCTAGGGAGGATCTTGAGACAAACAACCGTCTTTTCTTCGGACCCCAACGTCTCCAATGTGTAGTAGCCAAGCCCGTTAGAGGTTTTAGTAAGACATAAATATATGAATTACCTTCAATTTCCTCGGCCAATTTTTCTGTGTTTTGACTCATGTCCTTGCCAAGTGCTCATTCGTCATCATCGTCATCATCACTACCTCACCAGGTGTTTGTTCAATCTTCACGCTATCATTACGCTTGCTAAAAACCTTTCCAATAAACACAAAAAAAATACCCTCCTCGACGCAACACTGATGTGCGATGAAGCTGTAGTCGACTTGGGTGCAGAATGTAGTGCCATCTCCCAAAATAAGTCAGTACAATTCAAATTTCGAAACGGACTTGGGGAGAAAAGTGTAATTCTAATTTCTCATTGACTTTGAACTACTTTCAAACATGCTAAAACATGCACCACCAATCCCCAATGATCGGCAAATGTACATAAAATACAAAAACATCTCGCTCTTCTTCCTGTTGCTTCCTCTCTCCTCTCTCTGCTGCTTCACCTAGTAGGTACGCTTGAATGGTGGTACAGCCTTGCACTCAGCCTCGTCGAGCGTAGTGCCAGTCACCTGCCTGTAGCCGAGCTTTGTCTCGCCGTGTGGCTGCTTCTGCCACGACAGTGTGTGCTTCATCCATTGCTCGTCGTCACGCTCTGGGTAGTCCTCGCGCGCGTGTGCACCTCTCGACTCCTTGCGGTTGGCGGCAGATTCAGCCGTCTGGACAGCACAGGTGAGCAGGTTTCGCAGCTCAAGCGTCTCGACGAGGTCAGAGTTCCAGATCATGCTGCGGTCCTTGATACCAACATTGGCAAAGTCAGCATCAACCTCACGAATCTTCTTGACACCCTCGTCAAGCGACTCTTGAGTTCGGAATACAGCAACATCAGTCTGCATGACCTTTTGCATCTGTAGGCGGACCTCGGCGGTTGACTTGGGGCCATCCGACGTACGGATCTTGTCCAGAACAGAGATAGAGTCGGCACCAGCATCGGCAGATACTGGGTCGGCAGTCTGGCCAGGGCTGAAGTTGTCACGGATAGTGTGGGAAACAGCACGACCGAAGACAACAAGATCGAGCAGCGAGTTAGCACCAAGACGGTTAGCACCGTGAACGGATACACAGGCAGCCTCACCGCAAGCGAACAGACCGGGCACAACTTGGTCGTTACCTTGGGCGTCCTGAGTGAGGACCTCACCAGTGTACTTGGTCGGGATACCACCCATGTTGTAGTGGACAGTAGGAAGGACGGGAATGGGCTGCTTGGTGACATCTACACCGGCGAAAATGGCGGCCGTCTCGGAGATACCAGGAAGACGCTCGTGGAGGACCTCAGGGGGCAGATGGCTGAGTTGGAGGTAGATGTGATCCTTCTCGGGACCAACACCACGGCCTTCGCGGATCTCCAGCGTCATGGATCGGGAAACAACGTCACGGGAAGCAAGGTCCTTGGCGGTAGGTGCATAACGCTCCATGAAACGCTCACCCTCAGAGTTGAGAAGATAACCACCCTCTCCACGGGATCCCTCGGTGATCAAGCAACCAGCGCCGTAGATACCAGTGGGGTGGAACTGGACGAACTCCATGTCTTGGTTGGGAAGACCTGCGCGAGCAACCATGGCCATACCGTCACCAGTGCAAGTGTGAGCCGATGTGCAGCTGAAGTAGGCACGTCCATAACCACCAGTGGCCAAAACGGTGTTCTTGGCGATGAAACGGTGAATGGTTCCGTCCTCCTGGTTGTAGGCAACGACACCCTTGCAGACGCCATCTTCCATGATCAGGTCAGTGGCGAAGAATTCGATGAAGTACTTGGTGTTGTGGCGCAGAGATTGTCCGTAGAGAGTGTGCAGAAGAGCGTGACCAGTTCTGTCAGCAGCAGCACAGCATCGGTATGCCTGTCCGCCCTTTCCGTATTTCTGCGATTGTCCACCAAAGGCACGCTGGTAACTAGACAAAGGTCAGCACGCTACCGAAAGTTGGGACATTGGCGAAACATACATCTTTCCGTCATCAGTTCTTGAGAATGGACAACCGTAGTTCTCAAGCTCAATGACCGACTGGGGTGCCTCTCGTGTCATGTAGTGGATAGCATCTTGGTCGCCAAGCCAATCCGAACCTTTGACAGTATCGTACATGTGCCACCTCCAGTCGTCCTCATGCATGCTACACTTGTGTGTTAGCGCTTTTTCGCTTGCCTTTTATCTACTGCTTTTACATACTTTCCAAGCGCAGCATTGATACCACCCTGGGCAGCTACCGTGTGCGATCGAGTGGGAAAAAGCTTTGATATACAGGCCGTGTTGAAGCCCGCCTCAGCGAGACCAAATGCTGCTCGCAGACCAGCTCCTCCAGCACCGACAACAATGGCATCGTATTGGTGATCAATGACGGGGTACTTGCTGGAGATGAAGCCAGATGCTTCCTTTGCTCGCAGGTTCTCGGTAGCGATCACACGCTGGAAGGGTCGGGTCGACGAGAAAGCTCGTGTGCTTGGGCGGAAACTCCTCGCGAGCTATCGTGAAAGATATTAGCCATTGGAGTAGCTAGCAATGCTTGGGGGATTGTAGTGCCTAGTGGCGTCACCTGGGGCTGCCGGCGTGGTGGCCTGCTATGCGACTGTCTGCCAAAGCCATGTGGGATGTGGCACACGCCTCGGTGCGGCGGATGCTGGTCGTCGGCCGGCAACAAGTGACTGAGGGAGCTCGCAAGAGACTTACCTGGCTTGCAAGCTGCGTGCGACGCATCCTGAGACAACTCATGTTGGCGGCAGCCGAAGAGCGAAGGATAGGCGGAATGGCGAAAGGTGCCGGGGGTTTGATGTTGTAGGTCGATGATGGCAGTTGCGACCGACGGACGCTCTACTTACAAACTAAAATCGGGCAGCGCTTATTGGATCGCGTAAGCCTCGGTTGGATCGCCGCGCAAGTACCTGCCATCCCGGCTTTTCTTCTTGATGAACGTTTACCCTCTGTGCCTGGGGCCGTATGTACAGTACACATTATCCCTCACCGTCCTGCGCTATTGCGTCAAGTTGTCCTGCACCTGGTAATCAGGTGTCAACAATGCCTGCGCGCATGTGTGGACAGGCTGGCATGAGGAACTGGTTTTTGGCGACATGTGCAAACCTGCCATGTACGGCGCTCTATTTCTTCAAGGTGGCCTTGAAGACTGTTGCTGGCAAAGATGCATATGGTGGCCACTGCTGTTAGTCGGGATAACTCGCGCAGCATTGTCTGGCCCGACAACTGTTGCCGCTCGCACTCAAGATATGGAGCCTAATTCGTCCGCGTCATAGACGTTCTCGAATGATCACATGGCCGACCCCAGCTATTAATTATGGAAATTTCCCCCGAGTATCAAAATTCTCTTAATCTAGCCCTTCACCGTCTCACAGGATCAAGGGTAGCTTTCCTCCGAATCAGAAGGACTGTCCTCATCATGCCGAGGCTCCCTCTTCCTGTTCAAGAACTCTACACTACTGTAAACTAAACTGCATTCTCCATGGCAACATCAATCTTGCCACTGGTTCGGCTGCGAATAGCACATATGCTTCGGCAAAATGGCCATCGGCTACACACTGGCAGGGTTGCAAAAATCGACCCAAAAGTCTAACCACAGCAACAACAGAAACATTGCACAAAGTCGCAAGAAGCGACATGAATCTTGAATTGGGGAATCGTTGAATTTTTGTTCAATCGCTCATGACTGGCATCCATGTTATAGACCTATCCCGTGCGCCAAAGCCCATGAGAAGAAATGCATGCACTCCGTACCACCACAATAACCTCAAGCCTCTTAAGACGAAGCCTGGAGGTCCTTCTTGAGCACACCCTCGTACTGCCTCTTCTCCGCCGGTGTCTGGTAAGCACCGTGACCGAACTTGGAAGAGGTGTCGATCCATTTGAGCTCGACCTTCTCCAGCGCCCTCCTGCTGGTGTGGGTGAACATGGACTTGCGCAGAGTCATGACGCGCTTCTTAACACCAGGGCAGGCACCCTTGAGGAGAATGTAGTCGTTCTTGACCTCACCGTAGCGGACGAAGCCACCCATACTAAGACATGTTAGTGCTGATCTGTGTTTGTGTTTACAAAGGCCTGTAACTTACGGAGTGATGCGCTTCTTGGAGACATCGAAGTCGGTCGAGGCGTTGCCCTCGTCGTCGCCCTTGCCGATGCGGTAGATCTTGTGGTTGACAGAGGTACGGTGGTGGTATCCGTCCTGACCAGCACGGGCAACAGTCCACTGGACGTGGGCAGGGTGCCAGGCACCGATACAGGCGACCTTACGAAGACCCTTGTGTGTCTTACGCGGGAGCTTCTTGGTGCCCCATCGAGAGGTGACACCGTTGAAACCCTTACCCTTGGTGACGGCAATAACGTCAATCATCTCGTTGTCCTCGAAGACGGAGTTGATCTCGATGGGCTTCTCGAAGAGACCGTGGCCGAACTCGACCTTGTCGGCGACGCTGCCACCGTTGACCTGGATCTCCATAAGGTGGGCCTTCTTCTGCTGGAGCGGGGTCTTGGAGATCTGAGTGTGGGCGAGGACACGGATGACAGTGCAGTACTTCTTCATGCGCTCGAGCTCGCGGGTGATGGACTGGCCGTTGTTCTCGGAGTGCTTCTTGGCGTACTTGGTGAAAGCCTTCTTCTTGCTCTTGTACCAGTTGCGGTAGAAGCGGCGCTTGACCTCGTCGCTCAGGTGCTCAGCCCAGACAGTGGTGAGCGAGCGGAGACCACGGGGAGTCTCGATGTAGCCGACAAGACCAACAGCGATCATCTGCAATTGCGTTAGTCGCGCCTCTCAATTGTGTCTCCAGAAGGTATGCGTACGGGAGGGGTCTCGATGACGGTGCAGGCCTCGACGATTTCCTTCTTGTGCAGCTTGGCACCTGGGCGGTCCAGGTCGCGGACAATCGTGGTCATACCCGCCTTGTAACCCATGGCAGCCGTCAGGTGGACGGGCTTCTTGGGGTCATCCTTAGGGAAGCTGGTCACGGCAGTAAGCTGGCTGTCGAACTTTGGTGCGGTGGTGGCAGCAATTACCTCTTCACCTTACCGCGGTGACGGGACGCGCGCTTTCGCGGCAAGAATGCCAGAGACCCGTGGCGGGGGGCTTCGAACTTCCTGTGGGACATGGCGAGTTCGATGTGCTGTGGTTAGTAGAATCGAAGTTGTCGAAGAAGTTCGATGGAGCGAGCCGACGAATATTGTTGTGGGCAGAGCGAGCGGACGGCGCTAGCCGCAAGCGGCATGGGCTGCTTTGTGTCGCCCGGGCCTTGGCGGTTTGGAGGTTGGACAGCCCCCCACTAAGCAGTGAATCGAGGTATCACCCAACACGCTCTGTTTCTGTACCTGCGCTGCTGCTGCTTGCCTTGTCGCCCGCCGCCGTCGGTTCGCTGTCCCCAGACTCGCCTCTCCCCGCGTCCCAGACACACGCCTGCCACCCGCCGGCCCCCGCCATTGCCCACACACGCACACATACCCCCCCAGCAGACACCGCTCCCACCACTACATCATCTGCCATCACCCTCGACCCTCGCCCATCGACGCCGGCCGCGCTGCCGCATCCCTGGCCTCTGCACAAGCTCGAGGCCCCACGTCATTGCCCGGCGAGCATTTCTCCTCCACACAGCACTCCCCAGCGCTCGCTGCACCTGATCGCACTCCGCTGGCGTTCGGCGACCCTTGTCAAGAATCATGGTAGAAGCAGAAGGAAACCCCACGACGTGGAAATTCACCCAGTACGTGCCACACCTTGCCTCAGCTCTGCAGCCAGACAGCTCCAGCTTGTCCTTTGCCTGTCCTTGCGAGCTCGGCCACAGCGCTCTGCAACCGCCACTGACCAGCACAGATGCTTTGGTGACAAAGGCGATGTCGAGGATATAACCGAAGGTACGTACCTTTCTCTGATCACTTCGTCTTTCTGCATCCCGTCCCACCCCACTTCCCCTTCCACAATTCCTGCGTGCAATGACTGACGGCGGGCGCAGCTGACATCATCTCCACTGTCGAGTTCGACCAGACGGGCAACTACCTTGCAACTGGCGATAAGGGCGGTCGTGTTGTCCTGTTTGAAAGAAACGAGACGGTAAGATATTTCCCTTGTTGTCCTTGCCACTATAGCGCCTAACTGGCAACAGAAAAAAACCTGTGAATACAAATTCCACACCGAGTTCCAATCGCACGAGCCCGAGTTCGACTACCTCAAATCTCTCGAGATTGAAGAAAAGATCAACAAGATCAAATGGTGCCGTCGACAAAACGCCTCACACTACCTGCTTTCCACAAATGATAAGACGATCAAATTATGGAAGGTGTTTGAGAAGTCGCTGAAGGTAGTGGCGGAGAACAACCTGTCACACGAGTTGACGCCCGGAGGTGGGGTTGCTGGTGGCGGCGGTCCTGTCAGGAACCCAAACGCACAATTCCGCAGTGCCACGGACCTGAAGCTTCCCAGACTCACACATCACGATACCGTGGTCGCAGCCGTACCCCGGAAGACGTATGCCAACGCACACGCCTACCACATCAACAGCATATCTGTCAACAGCGATGGAGAGACATTCATCAGCAGCGACGATCTGCGGATCAACCTCTGGAACCTCAACATCCAGGATCAGAGCTTCAACATTGTCGACATCAAGCCAGCGAACATGGAGGAACTCACAGAAGTTATTACGGCTGCCGAGTTCCACCCCATCAGCTGCAACTGGTTCATGTACGCGAGCTCCAAGGGAACGATCAAACTCGCCGACATGCGTGAAAGTGCTCTGTGTGATCAGCACGCAAAGCGTAAGTTGAACACGACTCTCTGCACCAAGAACGTATGCTAACGCGTGAACCACAGAATTCGAACAAGAAGAGGACCCTTCATCAAGGTCATTCTTTTCCGAAATCATCTCATCCATCTCCGACGTACGGTTTTCACATGATGGACGATACATCCTATCTCGCGATTACCTGACGGTCAAGATTTGGGACGTGAACATGGAGAAGACTCCAGTCAAGACAATTCCTATTCACGAACACCTGCGACCTAGGCTATGCGACACATACGAAAACGATAGTATTTTTGACAAGTTCGAGGTTGTCTTCTCTGGAGATGCGAAGAACGTCATGACTGGCAGTTACAACAATAACTTCATGATCTATCCATCAGACAACGACAAGGACACTGAGGTCGTGTTGCAGGCCGACAAGTCTGCATTCAAGGCGAAGAAGGTTGGAATCCCGACACCAATGAACTCTTCGGGCAGCCCAACAGGCAATGCCGGTAAGAAGGGCGGATCAAGAGCCGGCAGTCCTGCTGCTGGTGCTGTTGGGCAAGGGCAGCGCATGAGGAAGGAAACAGACGCGGATCAGATCGACTTCAACAAGAAGATCTTGCACATGAGCTGGCACCCCTTCGAGGACAGTATTGCTATAGCAGCGACGAACAATGTGAGTTGGGCGCACGCGTGTCGAAAGTTACATCGTAAGCTAACAACGCACAGCTTTTTGTCTTCTCCGCATTGTAATGGCATTCTTCGTTCATGAGCATCGCCAAGGAATTTCTACAAGCGGGAATGTACACTTGTTGGGTCCTTGGACATCCTTACCCTCTCATCTTCCTTTCAGTTGGCAGTGATCTGCCTGGTGGCGCTAGGATGATAGAACAGGAGCATTTATGGCGAAAGGGCGCGGGAACGCAGATGATGAACGATGCAATGTGGTCAACGAATAGGCAGCTGTTGAGTAGTGTAGATTGCAACACCACGATAATGATTTTGAGTGGTGCAAGGAATGATAAGAGAAATGTTAATGAATGAATTCTGCTGCTGTTAGTGGGTTGCGCTTGTCACCATTAGTGCCTTCTGTGGCGGTGGTAGGAATGTCTTTTCGAGCCGGTGGTAGCTCTGGCCATACTGTTTGTCCACATTCGTGGTCGGACCGCTGAGTACGTACAGTAGACAAAGTTAAAATCAAATATGGTCTTTGGACCCGGGCCCAGCCTCGGCGTAAATATTCTCGGAATATGCTTAGTTTGGTAAGACTGGCGGCCAATATGCGTTAGCGCCCGTGAGGCTCATCTCATCCCGGACTTACACGTTGCGTCTCACGACACATACCCGTATCCAACCGACTGCAGCACAACTGCAAGTCATGATAAGGCTGTAGATCTCGAATTACAATTCCTTCTCTGTGAGTGCGCTCCAAATAATGCGCTTGCGAGCACCTTCCAGCCACTCAGGCTACATGGCTAATCATTGCACAATCTTCCTAGAATTCTGGCTTGGTCAATCCTATTCCTTGCCCGTTAAACTTCTTAGCCGTATCGTGGCCTTTGAATAGACACTCGACTATCATGGCAGCCATTGTACCCATTGTCAGCAGCTTTTCGCTCATTTTTGGAGGATGCTGCGCCAACGTAAGAAAACGAGACACACGCCCTTGCTACTTCCTACATCCTGGGTACTGACATGTCAAAGGTATATTGCCTGGAAGCAATAGTAAAGTAAAAAGACCATAGCCGTTAGTCAAGATGCAGATGCTCATATCATTACAGACAAGAACCTGACAGTGGCCTGCTAATCACGCTCTTTCAATTTGTGTTTACCTGTCTCTCGACGTTACACTACCAATTCGACCCGAATGGCCGTTACTTCCTGAGGAGCTCACCAGTGCCGTTTCGGAAGTGGTGCGTAAGCGCGGCTTTGTTCTTTACAGTCAATATGATGAACAACTGGGCGTTTGCTTTCAACATTTCGGTCCCGGTCCACATCATTCTCAGGAGTTTTGGTAGTGTAACTACCATGATAGCTGGCTGGCTACGCGGCAAGAAGTACACGCCTTTGCAGATATTCTCGGTTGCAATCCTAACATTGGGCGTCATGGTTTCTGCGTGGGCGGATGCTCAATCAAAGGTACAGTAGTACATTTTGCTGCTTGAGTCGTGAGCGCTGATCATCTACAGGGCAAAACTATGGACACTTCAAGTTCTGACATGTCAAGGCCATCGTTCCATGCAGGCCTTCTGGTTTTGCTTGTCGCACAGCTCCTTTCGGCATGGATGGGAGCGTACGTTGAAGACATTTACAAAGACCACGGAAATGACTGGCAGGCCAACCTCTTCTACTCGCACTTGCTGTCGATCCCGTTCTTTGCTGGATTTGCACCAGTTCTGACGCAACAGTTCAAGCGTCTACATGCATCACAGTCGTTCCAAGTGCCGCCTAAAGTCGCGGCCTCGCTGCCGCCTGTGCTCACCACAATCCTCGCCTCGACATCGCAACACATCATATATCTGACCGCCAACGCACTCACTCAATTACTGTGCATCACTGGAGTTAGCATGCTTAGTGCAAACACTTCTGCCGTTACAGTCACCATTGTGCTGAACATCAGGAAGCTGGTAAGTTTCTTGCTGAGCATCTGGATATTCGGAAACCAAATGAGCGGGCTGATGAAGGTTGGCGCCGCGATGGTGTTTGGGGCGGGAGCGTTATACGGGTGGGAGACTTCGTACCGCATTCCACAGCAAAGGAAGCTGGAGGCAGGCAAGCAGAAGAAGGGCCAGTGATCCACAGAGGGGGCCAGGGGGTCAGCGCCAGTTTGATTGTAGTACGCGTCAGGGGTGGCCATGGTACGTACACCTAGGACGGCAATCGCTGTACATACATTAGAACAGAATAGCACCGGGCGCGCCGGTCCGCACTATGATTGTGCCAAGAATAGACACTGGAAAAGGCTTGACTAGACCTTGTCTCTGCCCCTCGCTGTACGCTTTACCACGGTGGGTGGGCCCATGGAGGCCGATGCAGGGGTAGGGAAGCTGTAAGCGAGATGCCCATTGCGGACTGGTCCTTTCGGACCCTGAACTCGCCATTAGGTGTCGTGTCTCTTGCAGAGCAGCCCCCGACTTTCTTTCTATTTCCATCAACCAATTCTCTTTCTTGTGGGAGGTGAGTCTATGCCATCGCGTGAACCAATTCTCCAGTGCTAGGAGTTAACGTGCAGATCCACAGGTAGCTTCAAAGAGCCTCAGCCCACCATGTCGTCACCTGCTGGGAGCCTCCGCCAGCGACCAGGCAAAGACAAGAAGCGACCCGTCTCACCCAACCCGGAAGCCCTGTCCGAGAAGGTTGCCAATGTCGTCGAGAAGGCAAAGCCATACAAGCCTGCGCAGCAGGGCAATGAATGGGACTACAAGCTTGCCATCACTATCATGACCGTCCTCGCCTTTGTCACTCGCTTTTGGGGCATCACGCATCCTGATCAGGTTGTCTTTGACGAGGTTCACTTTGGAAAGGTATGTGTATCCGTGTCTAGAAGCTGCACTGTACCAGTCACTGCAGCTGCAGAGCCGGCCTGGATTTGACTGCGACGCTAATTGCATCCACAGTTCGCCTCTTACTACCTGCAACGTACCTACTTCTTCGATGTCCACCCCCCTCTCGGCAAACTCCTCTTTGCTCTTGCCGGCTGGCTCGTCGGATACAATGGTGAATTTCTCTTCGAGAACATTGGCGACTCCTACATTGCCAACAAGGTTCCGTATGTCGCATACCGTGCCATGCCAGCCTCGCTTGGCGCTCTCACTGTTCCCATTGTCTTCCTGATCATGTGGGAGTCTGGATACTCACTACCCGCCTGCATCACTGCTGCCGGACTTATGCTTCTTGACAATGCCCATATCGGTCAGACGCGTCTCATTCTGTTGGACGCCTCCCTCATCTTTTTCATGGCTCTCTCTGTGCTGTCCTACATTCGCTTTTACAAGGAAAGGCATGTGCCTTTCGGTCAAAAATGGTGGAAGTGGCTCCTTTTGACTGGTATCAACCTGAGCTGCGTCATCTCCATCAAATACGTCGGTGTCTTTACTTTCTTCTCTATCGGTGTCCCAGTCTTGATTGATCTTTGGGATTTGATGGACATTAACCGACGACAAGGCGCACTGACTCTTGTTGAGTTCGGCAAGCACTTTGCTGCTCGCGCTGTCGGTCTAGTCATTGTTCCCTTCTTCCTCTACCTTTTCTGGTTCCAGGTGCACTTCTCGATTCTTACTCGCTCTGGACCTGGCGACGACTTTATGACTCCAGAGTTCCAGGAAACCTTGAGCGACAACATTATGAGCCTCCAGTCTGTTGGCATCAACTACTACGACTCCATCACCATTCGCCACAAGGACACCAAGGTTTACCTTCACAGCCACCCAGATCGTTACCCACTACGATATGAAGATGGACGTGTTTCTTCTCAAGGACAGCAAGTCACTGGTTACCCTCACAATGACACAAACAATCACTGGCAAATCCTTCCTGTAACGCCTCTCCCAAGCGAGTTCGGTCAGCGTGTCAAGTTGGGTGACACAATTCGTCTCCGCCATCTGATTACGGATACCATTCTTTTGACCCACGATGTTGCATCACCTTACTACCCCACTAACCAGGAATTTACGACCGTGAGCAAGGAGGAAGCTGCCGGTGCACGTTACAATGATACGCTTTTCCAGATTAAAGTTGACAAGGGCAAGGGCGACTTCAAGACTATGTCGACTCACTTCAAGCTCATCCATGTGCCGACCAAGGTCGCTATGTGGACCCATACCAAGCCATTGCCAGATTGGGCCTACAAACAGGCTGAAATCAACGGTAACAAGGCTGTTCAGCAATCCAGTAACCTCTGGTATGTTGACGACATCCCTTCGCTCCCAGCCGAAGACCCGCGCAACAAGAAGGAGCCCAAGCAAGTCAAGCACCTTAGCTTCCTCAGGAAGTGGATTGAGCTTCAACGCGCCATGTTCCATCACAACAACGCCTTGACTAGCTCCCACCCCTATGCGTCGCAGCCCATTTCGTGGCCTTTCCTTTTGCGTGGTGTCTCTTTCTGGACCAAAAACGACACTCGCGAGCAAATCTACTTCCTGGGTAATCCTATTGGATGGTGGCTTGCGTCTTCGCTTCTTGCAGTCTTTGTTGGTGTCATTGGTGCAGACCAGCTGGCTCTCCGCCGTGGCATGGATGCCCTCGATGAGCGTAAGTTGTTTCTCTCCTACAAGACACCCAAGCTCTTTCACTTGGTCAAGTCGTTTGTATTTGACGGGGATATTCTAACATTCTTACCTGCAGGCACCCGCTCTCGTCTCTACAACTCCACCGGTTTCTTCTTCCTTACTTGGGCCGCTCATTATATCCCCTTCTACATTATGGGTCGCCAACTTTTCCTGCACCATTATCTCCCTGCCCATCTGGCATCTTGTCTCGTCACTGGCGCGCTTGTCGAGTTTGTCTTCTGCATTGAGCCTCAGGAACCCGAAACGCCAGGTGCCGCCAAGGGCCATCGCCGAACTCGCTCGCGCCCAGTTCGCGAGCGCGTTGCCTCTTCGAGCCTCCTCGGTAGCTGGATTGCCACGGGGGTTATTCTTGCCGCGGTCTGCTGGTGCTTCCTCTTCTTTGCACCGCTTACATACGGTAACCCTGGTCTCAACGTTGAACAAGTTCAGGCGAGGAAGTGGCTCGGATACGATCTTCACTTTGCCAAATAATTGTTGGATGACTTAGAGGTTTTTTTTGGGGGGGGGATTGAGTTGAGGCACAATATCTCTTTTTCTCTTTATCTTGTTTTCATTAAGATTAAAATGGTGCACAGCGTTGAGGTGGAGTGGCCGGTAAGGGGTGCTGTTCAGGTTTCATGTATTCTATCATATTTTCTGCCTTTTAGGTCATGGATGGGGGTGCCAAAGGGCTGCCATCCCACACACAAAGCTTTTCCTATGTTTAACTATATAGAGTAGGACGGTGAAGAATGTCGCCACCTGAATGCCGATGCGAAAGCAATGTGGTAGCAACATTGTCTGTTGAAAATGCCATGCTATCCGTACTGCCAGTTCGAGCCAGATTCGTCTGTATTATCTAAATGCCTCCATGCAGTTTCCAGAGGCAATCCATCCCGATTTGTACCGTCCTGGTACCAAAGCAGCAACTATCGCCCAATTCACCTTCACTCCATTCGTCCACGCGTGGTATTTTGACCTTGCGTTGCAGTAGCCAGTCGTCGTCTGGTTGGCAAGATTGATTCTCTTCCTGGAGCTTGCCAAGAGCAACACTCGAAGAAGCACTGTGTTCAATTTCAAAACTCAAACTCTCCCCGAAAACGCTCCACATCCATGCCCGGCCCGACGATATCCGACAAGTCTCTCCTTCCCATTTGCCCAAATACCCGTCGTAGCGTATCGTACAAGTTGGTGCTTTGGTTTTGGTGAATCATATTGTCCAATTGACTGTCAGACACGCCGTCTCCTACGACTTCTCTTGCCTTCTCTTTGCCTTCTCGTTCTACCACCTTGTGCATGGCCAAAGCACCAAGTAAGTGTTGGGCTGCCTCAGTGTAGCAGCCAATGTTGATGCAAGACACGCCCAGATTGTAGCGGGCGCGTACAAAGTTTGGACGCAGGGCGAGGGCGCGTGAGTACGCGTCGATAGCTTCCTCACTGCGTCCTGAATTTGCAAGCGTGGCACCGAGGCGGTTCCAGAGGAGGTGGACCTGTGATGATGAGTTTGAGACACCAGACTCTGTAGATGCGAGTGCGGCGCCGAAACAGTCGACAGCCTTGTCATACTCTTCTACGCCATAGAATAACACGCCCAAGCCGACTTGTACGTCGGGATCCATTTGCTCACCACTCGGCGATAACTGTGCGGCTTGAATGAATAGATTGGTAACCTTCTCGTGGAGTAAATGCCGGTCTGTAAAGCCCATCTCGGAGTCGGAAGAGAGGGGTTCCTTGATCAGAGAGGGGTATTTGGTGGCTAGCCAACGTTCTAGCGTCCGGTATGCCGTGCTCTCGTATCCTTCGTTTGTGTAAGATACGGCCAGACCCATGAGGGCTTCCAGATTTGAAGGATCCTGCTTCAATGCGTGTTCCAATGCCCGAATGGCGGGTGTTTCCTTCTCATTCTGTGCCTGGGCCTCGCCCAATCTCACCCAAGCCGCAATGTGATTTGGATCCTTCTGCACTGCTGCCTCGAACGCTAGAGCGGCTAGCGACAAATTTCCGCCTTCTTCCATGATCTTGACACCCTCCTCAAAAGGGTTTGTGACGTTCTTGAAAAGATTCTCCTGCTCAAATAGGTAGTCGCCCATGGACGGATCGCGGACCGAATGCGTGTTCAAACCATCGAAACCCTCCCATTGGTCCAGGTCGCCCATGTGTCCTTCGACAAATCTCTCCTCGTTGGCAAGTTGCCTAGCGTATTCAGTCTCAGCTTGGATTCCCTTCCATACGGACTCGAAATCGTCAAAGTCAACGCCGTCTTTCTCTACTGACCTGTCCATTTCGTTCAGCTCAGCCTCCATAGCCTTGTTGGCTTCCTCATCAAGCGCGTTCAGGTCCTGTTGATCGCTCTGCTCTAACTGTGCAAATTGTGCCTCCCAGTCATGGTCGTCAAGTTCAACCATGCGTCCCTTGCCTTTGCCCGAGTCCTGCATGGGCTGCTGGAAGTTTTGTGGTGCATATGGTTGTTGCATCATGCCCATACCCATTCCCATACCGCCCATGCCCATGCCCATGCCCATGCCATACATGGGCTGCTGGTATGCCGTCATGGAAGGTTGTGATGCGGTTGTAGGGCTTGCGGTCCGAGCGACGGGGTTCATTTGCTGGAACTTTGCGAATTCGGCAGGGCTGAAGCCCGCTGGTCTCTCTTGCATGGCTGGACCCATTTGGGGAGCCTGCATGCCCGGGTCGAACTCGGCTGCCCATGCTGGCGATCCGCTGTGTTGGGCTCGCTCCAGTTCTCTGCGCATCTGCTCCATGGCGAAAGGTGATGCAGGCCCGGGTCCTTGCGGGAGCTGCACGTTCTGGTTCATAAACTCGTTCATCATCTGCCAGCCGTCTTGTTAGTTATGACATCTTTTTCACCGCCGCGTATCCCGTGTGTATGCTTTCGCTGACTTACGCCATCGGAAGGCCCCCCCATCTGCTGGCTTCGCATGCCCTCCTGCATTCCTCCAGGTCCGCGACCGACCAGGCGATCTCGCTGTAGAGACTTGTCATCTTGTACATGCTTGGTGAACTGGCTGAGCGGGTTGGCCCCCGTGGAGCATTCTGCGCCACCGAGGAAGGACATGGCGAGATATGCGACGAAAAGACAGTATTGACAGGCCTACGTAGCGCGGTTGGAAGAGGAAGGAAGAACAAAGGTACAAGAAAGCAAGTCGGGGTAGTAAGCCGGTGGAACACGCGTGTCGAGTAATTGATCAGCAGCAGATGGCGGGTGGAGAGGCTACGCGGGGCAAGCCGAGGTCGCAGATGGGCGTCGCGCTTGCCGAAATGTGATCCACACTTCACCGCGGCCCTGCATGGAGTCCCGACGTTGACTGATGTTGATGCATCGATGGAAAATGTTATTACAAACTATCCAAGGCATTTCGGTGAGTGCACCCTAAATCGTATATAAAAGAAGAGGGAATCACAACGCCAGACGCTCTCCACTATGATACAAACGGCTTCTATACAACACAACAGATGGTGCGCACGTTCCAGTCATCCAAATCGTACAGAGAGAACCATCTCCTTGCAGTCGTCATTCAGCCGCAATAAAGATGCGAGGCAGCCCTCCAGTCTTTTGTCCCAAACCCCATTTTGTTTTATTCGCCACTCGTCTACTCTTGGGTCGAATCCTGACGCCCCCGCTGTGTTGCAGTGCCACTTGTGCTAAAATCTACGCGAAGTTGTCTTCCATAAATGGTCTTCTCCTTAAGGATCTCCCTGGCACGGGTGGCGCTGGCCACGTCAATGAAGTCTGCATGAGCAAAGCCTCGCGGTTGGCCTGTTCTCCTATCAATGGCAACACGGACATCCATGACGTTGCGAATGTCGCGGAAGACGTCGTTCAGGTCCTTGTCTGACATTTCGAAAGACATGTTGCCAATGAACAGAGTCTTAGAGGGAGGGTTAGGTTCGGAGCTGCCATTGGAGCTGCGGCTCCTGGCCTGGTACCTGGGCTTATGGAATTGAACGACAAGGTTGCGGCCCTCGAAGACCTGCATATCGAGGTTGTCGATGGCAGCCTGTGCGTCAGAGATGTTCTTGAACTCGACATAGGCGAATCTGAGTAAGGGCTGTTAGCCAATGTCTGCCAATTGTGCGTGAGACATGTTACCCTCTGCTAATTCCCCGGTTATCGTAGATGATCTTGATGCTTTCGACATCGCCGAACCGAGAGAAGACGCGCTTCAGCTGTTCTGGTGTGACTTGGTAAAACAAGTTGCCTACGTAAAGCACCTTGTTCGGCTCACCCGGCGCAGACCGTTCCCTCTTTGCCCGTGGGTTGGTGTCCGTAGACTTGGCGGCAGCCTCCAGTGCACTCAAGCCAACCGTGGCAGACTCATTGGTGGGCGCTGCCTGCACTTGTTGTTGCGCGGGCGTCAGATTTTCTTCAATTGGTGCCTCTGCTGCTGTCTGGGCAAAGTTCTCGGCGGCGGCGGCAGCCTCCTCAGCGGTCTCGGTTTTGGGCGTCTCATCGCTGGCAAACCGGCGTTGCAAAGAAGCAATTGGCCACTGTTGGTGTCGTATGCGGAGCGCCGAGGGAGTGAGAGTGTTAATGGAGCGCGGCTGTACTAGGAACGCCTTGCAAGGCGAGGCGCTGATGGCGCGGGCAGCGGTACGGCGGAGGAGAAACCTGCATGGCGATGAGCGTGTTTCGTCCCTTGACATATGGGATGGCTTACATGGCGGCGATTGGGCAAAAAGCTGGCGGTCGTCACTCGAATTCCAGGCTTCGAGATGCGGGAAATTTCTAGCCATGCATAGTCGACCCGCACTATTAGGCGTAGAGCACGTGACAGCCCGTGGATCGTCACCGCGACGAACTTGGTATGGCTCAGCTTACCCCCGCCGACAGCATCACCAGCCGAGGGGGAGAGGGCTAGCTGCTTCGGTCGCATCGCACTGGATACAGCATACCAGTGCGACACGACTACTTGCAGCCTCCATGTCGTGCTCGCCTGCCCTTGCCCATCCCTCCCAGAAATGCGCTAGAGCAGGGCTGATACTGTATATTGCAATAGTCATCGAGTCCATATTTTTTTCACAGCATGGCACGGGGCAAGCCGACTGGCCGGCGGGGTCCGATGGGCATTGCTTTTGAGTCTTGTTCGCAAGCCCTCATTCGCTCTAGCATTCACAACTTCTCCCTACACATAACGCCATGCTGAAAGGTAACGCTCGCCAGTCCCTCAATTCCACACTCTGCCATACTCATGTGTCGTCCAGGAGCATTCTCCGCCGACGCAGATGCGTCGCCAGACTTTGGCCCTGCCCGCGACGATCAAATCGCTTCGTCTGAGGAAGATGAGCACGCTCTGGACGACGACTCCGACACTGAGCCCAGCGGCAGCGGGCATGCAAAAAACAATCATGGTGCAACTTTAACAGGGCAGAGAGGTGGCGGTCCCACTATGGAAGACGACGACGACAGTGGCATGCTCCCCCGCGACAAGCAGCGGCGAACTGCCTTCTACGACTACACTACAGAGAAGCAGATGAGCCATACCGAAGCCAAGCAGTTCTACCAACGACATCAACTCGAGACACAACACGGAGGCACCATGGGGGACATGCAGAGCCCTGCCATGCGCGCCAAAACATTTCCCGCCAACTTTAGCGGCAACGAGGGCGTCGACTTCCTAAGTAAGGCTGAGAGTACTCGCTCGCGAAAGAGCAACATCAGTCATGCGAATCAAGTCCCGCGACCCTACTTACCCATTGGGACGTTGCACGGAGAGCAGTCACAGGAGTCCCGTCGGCACATGACTCAACAATCCTCCTACGCTCCAGGGGCCTACGATGAGACCGAGAGGCTTCTCCAAGCTGACCAACAGGCTCGTTCGCATGGCCTACACCCCAATCTGCCTCACGAACACAAGCCTCTCCTGGCTGAACAGGGGATTCACGGCGCAGGCGCAGGCATCGGTGTTGGAGCAGGGGCGGGAGGATTCGCCATGTCTGATTCGAGCATCACTGCTGAGCTTAGCTCCATCTATGCGAATATCCAAAAGGTCCTCGATTTGCGACACAAGTACATGCGTCTATCGTTGCAACGCGCGTTCGATAATCCCAAAGACGATCCAGCTTGGCGCATCTACCCATCGCCTCCAGAACCCGTGTGGAATGATACCTCCAAAGAGCGACGCAATGCAACTAGCAGCATGCAAAACAGTGGCATCATAGAGCCCAATGAGCCACCCAAGCCACCCCGCAAAATGGGTACCAATATTGGTGAAGATTTCCACTTGGAGGATTGCCTTCCAGTGCCTGGCCCCGGGGAGATGTCGTTCCGACTTGATGCCAGCAGCGTATTTCAAGTCTACGAGACTGCCGAATCTGCGGAGCTCGATACGCCCATTGTGGCCATCCCTACATTGCGCGAGTTCTACATTGATCTCGACTCCATCTTGGACATATCTTCTGATGGACCCAGCAAAAGTTTTGCGTTCCGCCGTCTCCAGTACTTGGAAGGAAAGTTCAATCTCTATTATCTGCTCAACGAGTACCAGGAAACAGCCGATACCAAGAAGGTGCCTCATCGAGATTTTTACAATGTGCGAAAGGTTGACACGCATGTGCATCACTCGGCATGCATGAACCAGAAGCACCTGCTGCGCTTCATCAAGTCCAAGATGAAGAAGTCGCCTGACGAGGTCGTCCTGTACCGTGACGGCAAGCACCTCACGCTGAGGGAAGTGTTTGAGTCGATCAACTTGACTGCGTATGATTTGAGTATCGACACACTGGATATGCATGTAAGTGCCCAAGTTTCCTTTAGCGGAGACGATGCTGACAAGGCAGGCCCATACCGACTCATTCCATCGCTTTGATAAATTCAATTTGAAGTATAACCCAATTGGCGAATCGCGTTTGCGAACCATCTTCTTGAAGACAGACAACTTCATTAAGGGTCGGTATCTGGCTGAGATCACCAAAGAAGTCATCTCAGATCTCGAGGCGAGCAAATATCAGTTCGTAGAGTGGCGCCTATCCATCTACGGTCGAGAACTTGACGAGTGGGATAAGCTCGCGGCTTGGGTTGTTGACAATAAGCTGTTCTCGCCCAATGTGAGATGGCTGATCCAAGTCCCACGCTTGTATGATGTGTACAAAGCGAGTGGCCTCGTGGATAACTTCCAACAGGTGGTCGTAAATGTATTCCAGCCTTTGTTTGAGGTGACGAAGGATCCTTCAAGTCATCCCAAACTTCACATCTTCCTGCAGAGGGTTGTTGGTTTTGACTGTGTCGACGACGAAAGCAAAGTCGAGCGGCGCGTGCACAAGAAGTTTCCACTTCCAAGCGAGTGGTCTACAAAGCAGAACCCGCCGTACAGTTACTGGATATACTACCTGTTTGCAAACATAGCGTCACTTAACGTCTGGAGAAAGCAACGAGGCTTCAACACGTTCCTCCTTCGTCCACACTGTGGTGAGGCTGGTGATACCGATCATTTGGCTGCAGCGGCTCTGTGCTGCCACAGCATTAGTCACGGTATATTGCTTCGAAAGTTGCCTTTCCTTCAATACATCTTCTACCTTGAGCAGATTGGTATTGCAATGTCGCCTCTTAGCAACAATGCCCTCTTCCTGGCGTATGAGCGAAACCCGTTCATGAGCTATTTCAGGCGAGGTCTAAATGTCTCCCTGTCGACAGACGACCCTCTGCAGTTTGCTTTTACCAAGGAGCCTCTGATCGAAGAGTACTCGGTTGCGGCTCAAATCTACAAGTTGAGTGCTGTGGATATGTGTGAATTGGCCAAACATTCCGTGGAGCAGAGTGGTTTTGAGCATGTAATCAAGCAGAAGTGGCTGGGCGCCAATTACCACCTTCCTGGTGTTGCGGGTAATGACATGGCACGATCCAATGTGCCCAGCATTCGCGAGGCATTCCGACATGAGACGCTCATGGCTGAGCTAGCTATGTAAGTTGTGTAGCAGGTCCAGGCGCAATGGGCGGCCGGTTATGGCAGACGCCGTGAAACCCTCATTAGCTAGTTATACTAACACACGACACACAGGATCGATCGATACACTCGCGCAGCCCAGGCTGGTGGTGGCCATGACCTCACGAGTACCAACTTGCAGTCCGAGGTACCGCAGACGCCACAGCCTGCGTCACCAACGCACGCCTCGGCCGGCGGCAGCAAGCAGCTTTTCTCAATGCTACCGCCAGCCCAAGTTGCTCGTCTCAAACCCTCGGCGTCTGCCGCCGATGTAGCCAGTGTACCAACGCAACCCGCCTCGCCGACTAGCGCTTATGACGGCAGCAATGCAGAGCGGCCGCACCGTAGTACCAGCATGGCGGTGAATGCTAACGCCGCACCTGCAATGCAGCAACCCGCGGAGGGCAATGGCCAGTACGCATTGGATGAGCCCGATTCGGATCTGAAACGCTCCATGAGTAGTGTTACGCTGGATGGGGAGCCTAGGCTGTTCCCTGGTATCGTCAGCAGCAGGAGCAGGAGGCGGAGCACAAAGGCTGGCCAGGCCGAAGATGCTGAGGCGACGAGCTCGCGTTTGAAGAGGTTTCCGACGGGTGATACGGAGAGTGTAGTGGAGGAGCGGGACACTGACGATGAAGACATGAGGAATGAAGACAAGGCATGATGTTAGAGCTGATAGATTTATGTACATGATGAATCCATGCTTTGATAGAGAATGTTCAAACGCTGAACCTGACTTTGTTCTTCGGTTCTCTCCATTCTCATCTCGTTTCGTATTTACATTTCCCGCTAGTTTGTGTCCAAAAAAAAAGGTAGCCTAGTCCATGAAAGGTCCCTCTTGCTGTGGTTTTTCCTAACAACATATATAAAATAAAAATAAGAAGATGCAAGAGTCATACCTGTAATTACTGCATGAACCAAGATGCTACTGAATTCAAACGCCGGGTGAAAAGATGCACGCTCGCTGTACGGGAATCCAAAGCCAAAAAAAAAACAAGAAACACTGCCTGTAAAGGAAAAAAAAACACGTGTATGAAGAAAAAGGATAGTAGAAAGAAAAAAAGAGCAAAAATGAACAACGAAAGCTGAGACCAGCAAAACCTATTTCCAAGGAAATACAGATTCGCCTGCTCAAAAATTGATGTTTCGCGAGTAGCAGTCCAAGCACCAAGCGTCACCGTCTTCGCCCACCTCGACTATACACTTTTTACAGATTGCTTTGCTGCAGCCCACGCATTGGCGGGCGCAGATGAAGCAGGTTCTTCCTTCGCAGCGACGGCAATCCATGTAGTTTTCGAGGTCCTTCTTCCGCTTTGGTGCCTTGTTGCAGGCATGGCATGAGCGCAGGTCGGAGACGGCATGTGGTTGGGTCGCTCCGCAAGCGGATGGTGGTGGTTCCAAGTCAACGTCCATGAGATGGGAGGTTGACTTGACCAGAGAAGCTTTGGGGCTGACGCGCTTGAGCTGTTTGACAGGCCGTCGTTCCAGCGAGTGCTCGTGGGATTTTGATGGCAGGAAGGCGTAGGAGAGGTTGTTGGTGGGTTCGAAAGGCGGGGTGCTGGGGTGATGGAGGCGGGTAGCGTCGCGGCTGAGCGATGAGCGATGCTGGCGCGGGGTGCCCCTCGAGGGGCTATCCGTGCCAGCAGTGCATGGCCGTTCGTGCGGTTGCGGTCTGTCGTCGCCAATCTGTCGCTTTCTCTTGCCGAGACCAGTGGCGTGTTGGTCGGGGGCTGTCATCGTGTGCCAGTGGTTTGGAGTGCTGTCCTGATACCATTCGCGTGCGATATTGGGGCCGAAGAGGTCAGAGGTGATGTAGACCATGGCGGCGGTAGAGGCGGCTGGAGTGTGAGGGGGAGGGAGGAATGCAATGGGCAGGCGTGGAGAGGGCGAAGAGAGGTGGAGCGACGACGACGCAAGGAAAAGCGAGACCGGGCTAGCACAGACGGTGTCGGACAAGGCAGCACAGCAGCGAAGCGTAGCTCGACACAGACGAGAGCGCCAGCGGGTTGGCAGGACGGCGGAGGCGGCCTCGAGAGAGAGAACAGAGACGACGACGGCTTGTTGTCGGGGCCTAGAAACAGGGCACATGGCCGGCGTACCTGACTAGCGGCCGAATCAGGCATCCGACAGGCCACGGGATGACCCCCCACGCACGACGCGCTTCACGTGCTGCCAAGCCTCCCCTCGCGCGCTCAAACAGACGCGACCGCCATGGGCAGGAGAGGCGCGACGACAGCAGCCTTTTGCGCACTACCAGCGCCTGTATATACACTGATCCTGGCACGCCCGCGTCTGTGCCATGTTTGCCGTCTCTGGGTGATTGGCATGACATCGCCATCTCCACAACACTACTACCCCACACTCTGATCCTCTGCGCACTTAACCCCCCAACCCCCGACGCTGGAGCCATGGACAGCGTCAATGTCTCTGAGCTGGTCGCGCGCCTCGGCGCAGAGGAGGAGTCGGTGCGCAAGATGGCAGTCTTCAAGCTGCAGAATGCCATTGGCGACCCCTCGTTTGCCGACGTCTTCATCTACGAAGGGGGGCTGCCCAAGCTGCGCTTCCTGGCGCTGCACTCGACCGGAAACACCCTGGCCTACTGTCTCACTTCTTTGGCGCGCCTGTTGGAGCTCGACAAAGGATGGGATCATGTCACCGACGATTTGGTCGCGAGAGTAAGTTGGAAAAGGAGAAACTGTCTTGGGTGGAGAGAATATAGTATCTAACTGGTCGCGCAATAGATAGTCGATCTGGTGGTCGCGCAGCCACTCGTCAACGTCAACCGAGGCGCCATGTCAGTCCTTGCCGTCATCGTTGGTAATCCCTCACACCGAAACTCCCAGTCCGGCTCCACAGGCTTCCAGCGACTTAAGCCAGCTGTCGACGCCCAGCCCCAGTTCCTGTCGTCATTGGTGGAGAAGATCACGTCGGCCGACCATGCCCTCTGTGCAAACTCGCTCCAGCTCATCAATGCGCTGATGCGCGATGCCATTGCAAACGACGCAGCTTTTGAATGGCCCAAATTCATCAAGCAGCTTCAGGAGCTAGGGGTGATCAAGAGTGTGTACGGGCTCATGCAGAGCACCGCCATACAAGACCTGGCCCACCCACTCCTGGACTTTCAGACCTTGACTAAGACGCTGCTAAGGAATTGGAAAGAAGAAAAGGTTGACCTGGAAAACCCAGACCATCGAAGGGCCATCCGGGGTCTACACACGGCAAGCCAACCAGACAAGCCATCATCAGACCCCAAGGGAAGCAAGAGGCACCATCCTGACAAGTGGAACCGACTAGGCTTCGAGACAGAATCGCCTGCATGGGAGTTTAACGAGACTGGCTTCTTAGGCCTCATGGACATTACCGACTTTGTGTATAAGAATGAAGACGGGTTTCAGAAGCTGTTGCTCGAGCAATCGGCCGAGCCACCCGAACAGCGGTGTCCGATCGCTCGGGCAAGTCTCTCAGTCACGCAAACGCTCTATGACCATTTTGAGGTGGACAAAATGGATGATGTCGAGTCTCTTCGTCACACCGACTCGCGGGTCAGCTTTGACCGAGCCTTCAAACCTCTGTTGCTTCATTGGTCACGGTTGCACACAAGCGGGCTGAATGCGTTTATCCGGCTATGGAAGGCAGCCGGGGCGCAAACAGAAGACTTTGAAAAGATTGATGAGCTGATCCGCATCTTGATTGAGCAGGTTGTTGGGCAGGCACCGCGCACGAAGGATGTCAAGGAAATCGAAGAGGAGCTGGCCGAGTTTGAGCTCAAGCGGCTCCGAGAGCTGCAGATGGAGGTGCTGGAGCTGACATATGAAGATGCATGGGGACATCATCTGCGGTATGCAATTTTGCCAGTTTCACGCGGTCTTGGGCTAACACACAGTTGACAGGCAAGTTCGCGACGAGCTCAATCATGAGGCACTTCAGTTTGTCAAAGAGCAACGTATAAGATGCTTGCTCCAGGGCGCGTGGTTCCCCATGGGCGCAGATTTTGGTACAAACACGGGTCCGGTGACGGGCAACCGTGCTGTGCCTTCATCGTGGCGCTTTGTTCGACTGTCACACAACCGACGATATCTGCACTATGCTGACTTTGAAGAAAAGACGGCGACGGAGCCGAAATTGGACGCCCTGCCAGAGAAGAGTAAGTGTTACGCGTTGCACGCGCAAGGGGGTGGTGGGAAAGGGGGTTGTTTGTTTTTGTGGCCAGAGTATGTTTTGCATGGTCACCGATGCTGACACACCTATCAACAGTTGATCTGTCCATTGTGTCATCGGTGGTGAGCAATGTGTCGGCTTCGGCCCCATCGACTGCGTCGTCTGACAGCACGGTAAGAACGCTGCCAGGACACGAGCGGGCGTCGACGTCAACCAAGATTACCATCCACGGCTACGTGCCTGTGTCCAGTCATTCGCGGCAAGCGTCGAGTGGGTCGGGCGCAGGACGCAAAGAGTCGGTCCTGTTGCATCTGCACCCGCAAAGCCACACGCTTGCTTCCGAGTGGCTTGATGGATTGTTGATGCTGCTGAATCAACAGCCGATTACGGCAAACACCAACAAGCTGGCGACGTTCATCGGTGGCTATGGACTCAAGATCCGGCTACTGAATGTGCGGTACGAAGACGTAGGGTTGGAGGAGCCAGTTCTTCCGAGCCGCGAAGGGCTGGACGACGAGTATTACTGTAAGTGTTTGTGGTGTGTGCGTGTGTGTGTGGCATGGACGCATTGCTGACCTGTCGCGCGCAGACGACATTGCGGGAGCCTGAAGATGGGCGCAATGCATGCTTACAGACAACCGTGTTTGACAGGTAAGGCGGACGTGCACGGTGGTGGTGTGCATATGTAGAGAAGGAAAAGGAAATTGAATGGGTCTGGACCATGGCAAGGTGCAGCGTGTTGGGTAGGCTAAGCACAAGCGCCCAAGGCGTAATGGCGATGGGTGCGCGGCTAGGCAATGGCGGGGTAGATGCCGGCCGATTTGATTGCTGAGGGTGTTGGACATGGTGGATGTGCCGTGAGCTTGAGGATGCATGGGCGGGCAGTGGATGCGCTTCTCTTGAGATACCCTTTCTTGGCTGTATGCAGCGTATGTAGCATACAGTAATGTGATAGCTTTGTGTTGCCATGGCGGCGCCGGGGGCGTGGTATGTTGTGCATCTTGTGCACGCAGCACGGGCATGCTGGCAACGTTGTACCGGAGGCCGTGCGGTGCTGGCAGCTAGAAGAAGACAGCGGTCAGAGGACAGTCTTCCAGAAGCAAATCCGAAATCCGGCAAGCGAGTGCGCGATCCCATGGACCGGGTTTGCAGTGGGGATTGCGGTGTGTCGCACGCTATCAGCTCCGAGAGACGCGCCCTGGGCGGTCTGCCGGTGGAGTCGGCCGCCCTGAAACCGCGGCCGCAATGGCGGAGAGCGGCGTGGAGAAGACGTGTGTGGAACCACGCAGTCTGTAAGTACACGCAGCATGTACCATGTCGTGGTGTTGTATGCGTGTGGTGTGTGGTGCGTGGTGCGTGGGGTGTCGTGCATCGTGTGTCCATACATACAGGCTTACGTATGTACACAGCTGTCGAGCCAGTCTGCGTCCATGATTCAAGCCTGTACTGGCTCGACTCTCGGATCAACCGCCACGGCTTTCCCAAAGGCCCGTGGTGAGGTGGAGAGGAGGCTGCTGCACCTGCGCCCTAGCTGCACATGTGGCATCCCGTCCACGAATATGCCATGCACCCGCCGACCCGGGGCGTCTGTGGTAACCAGGCTACCTGCTAACTAGTATCTAGTAAAGCCCACACGTTCGTCGCTGTACCCGCCGCCGCTCTGCTGCCCGTCATATAATTCCTTCTTCTTCTTTTGCGTCGCCCGGCCCTGCCTTGTTTACTCGACAAGACGTAAAAGTATTATTGCTTTCCTACCATCCACACCTGGCCCCGCCCACCCTCTGGTCACCGCGTTCACCAAGGCCTTGCACGCTCCCTCCCCGTCCTCGTCCTCGTCCCCGTCCCCGGCCTCGTCCTGCCCTTCACACCCACCCCCACGGCGCTGTCTTCTCCTCGCTGCATGCCTCTTGCGCCCGTCTCGGACCCCACCACAGCGCCTTAGCTGCTTTGGACCATTGAGCCGACGCCATGAGGAGTAAACCCAGAAGCAATACGCTGCCTCTCCCACACGCGCAGTTCGAGGCGCTGCCCGATTCGGTCCAGTAAGTGCAACTCGCTGCTTGCCATTGGCCCGCCTGTGTGATAGGGGCGCATCCGTCACGTGCAGATATCGACACCACCCCACCATCAAGCCCTGTACCTTGCAGTAGGACCAAAACATCCTGGACGCTGTCGTCGCTAATTTGCCCGCGTGTAGGAGAAAGTACTTTTCGTCCTTGGAGCGCCTGCAGATCCAACAACAGGCCTTGAGCGAGCCTACATCAGGCCGCTCCTCCCAGGCCAGCTCCTCCAGAATCCGGCCCTCGCTTTCCCTCGCTACTGGACGACGCAGACGCAAATCCGACAAGCCTGTGCACGACGTCGACGTTTCGTTGGCCGACGTTGACTTTTTCTTTTCCCTGCCCGACAAGGCCCAAAAACAGCTCTTTTCCCGTGACGAACAGCTGCTGCTCCACAGTTGGCGTGAACACGCCTTCCTCGTCGATACCCAAGAGTGCGAGTGGGCGCAACAGCGCTTCCAAGACTTTCGTTTCGACTTTTCCGACTCGCCCGCTACCGACTCCTCTGACCGCCGGCCTTCGCAAAGACCATTGTCGGTGTCGTCAGCAAAAAGTCATCTGTGCGCACCGAGCGGCCTCTTTACGGCCGAGCAAACGGTCCTGCATAACTCGACCGCTCCTTCCCACCCTGATCCCATGGCTATTCCTACTCCTATCTTCACTTCCAGAGAAGTGCCTCCAGCAAACATGAGACGAACAATGTCCCTCACCACTTATCCTGTCCGCCGTGGATCCTCCCCGCCTGCATTTGACGCTTCCTTTCCTGGCGGCCTACCGGCTCGACTACACCAACGCTCGCATTCCTCTTCCCTCACTGGCCGCACCACTCCACTCCACACGCCCATTTCTCCCATATTCGATCCCGAGGCCACTCACTATCAAGACCCGGAGGCGAGGAAGAAGCTGCGCATGTATCTTGCATCTCCCCAAAAGTTTGATGAAGCCATAGAGTTCGGCTTCCCGTCGTCAACTGCACGCGACACCACTACGCCACACTACCACCTACCCAAGATCGACACGCATGCCTGCAAGTTCAGTCGAGACATGCAAACATTTCTCAGAGACGGACAACTGTCCTTCTTCGAGGATGACTGCCATGAGAACGAAGGCCTAGAGTCTGATGCCGACTCTGTCGCCGACATGGATTCCCCCGCCACACCCTCGAGCACTGGCTTGTCTTTTCGTCTGCATTCTCGCCAAGCGTCCCGCCGAAACGTATCCGTTGATTCACCAACTCGCTCCCCTGTACAAGCAGCAAACTGGCAACTGAACCGAGAGATGACTTTACGAATGACCTTGACCCGCCCCGATCTCCGCGCCGACGAAGATCAGCTGTATGGCTGGCAAAGCACCACACCCAGTCCAAAGCCTCCCAAAGACGATCCTTTGGCACTCGAGGACCTGGTTTTCACTGATGACATGACCGGCACCAAGGGCGCATTCTACGTCAAGCCCAAGCCGCGTGGAAACCTAGTCAGCCGCCTACTGAAGCGCGCCAGTCTAAAATCTCGCTAATCAGTACCCACCCCTCACCAGAAGTCTATCTCTTCCACAAGCCTCGATCCTTTACTTTGGCGTATTTTTGAACCCATCATGATTGTTTTCACCTTTTAATGGACCCAACAGGTCTGCTGCGTTTGAGCGGGCGTTTTCTTCGTTTGGTTTGACATTGGTCTGAGCTTTAGATTGTACGATTATCACGATGCACGATACGATTCCGATGCATGAACGAGGCGTTTTCTTTTCACCATCACTCAGGCATTCCTGTGGCCTTAGCTAGACAATTTTATCAACAATTATTATTCGACAGCCACGTAAACTGGCATGTCGCTACAAACACTACCTGGAACCATGCTCTCTTTCATTCATCCTGCTTTGTCTATCTGCTTGATAGTACCGAGTATTTCTTTTTACCCCGAGTAGATCTATTGGCAATAAACTTACTTTGAACAACAGACTAGGTGTTTCGTCGAGCACTAGCTATACCGTGTTTGCTTTTTTTTTCAAATAGTCTCCTTTTGGTGCCCATGACTAGTCTTCTCCACGGAACATTGCAATGCCGTGCGGGTGAACAACTCCAGGGACAATATGCACGGACCATACGCCCAGGATCTGTGTTTCAGACTGAACACGGGAAAACCCCCTACATGGTAGTAATACACAAACATTTACGTAGAATGTACAGTAACTATACTGCATAAACATGAACCACAAGGGTGACACGGTGGCCCAGACTATCTGTACACGTCAATGCGCTGATTATCCTCTGCGCAGGCAAAGATCAGCATCAGCATCTCACATGCAGTAAGTCGTGTCCAAGTTGTGATGAGATTAGGTACGGTGGGGCAGAAGGTGTGCTGCACAAGTTCGTACCACTCAAAAACGCCTAATAATAGCCAAGGAAACAATAGAACCAACTTTATTACCTGTCATGACTACGAAAAAAATATTGTGGCACCATGTGGTGGACTGGTCGGCAAGCATCTGAGGGAGTAATTGTCATGCAGCATTACCATCTAACAAACACATGAGATGGAGAAAATGATGCGGTGCCTGAAATGTCATCTTGCTCTCCTTTCTTTTGTTACAACAGGTGACTTTTAACTATGGCTATACCAGGCTCTGCATCTTTACGAATCTTACACCAAGGAAAACACGCGAGAAAAAGAGAAGAAAGTGACCTACTCTAAAGCCCTTCTCTCTTCCCTTCTCGCCCCATTGATGTTTTCCCCATCACATTAATTGCTGTAACGAAACATACCATTGTTGCGCATGCGCCAAACACGCACTCACACAAACAACACTATCGTGAATCACACCGTACAAGCGCCCCATGACCCGCAAAACTCATTTCCAAGCCCTGATCGTCATCGTCGGCGTCATCTCTCCTCTGTCTCTCTTCCTCACCCCCCCTGCCACCAGCAACGGCCCGGTTCCAACAGCCGTAAGCACTAGACGACCCCGATTTTACCTTCTCTTACCTACAATACTATCACACAAATGCGATGGGTAAAACTCAATCATAGTGAACACGCAAGCGTAGAATGTAATAAAAGTTGTTAAAAATAAGTAAGAGTAAGAGTAATAGTAGTGATGGAAGGATTACAGAGTCATTGAACTAAAAGATCAAGTTTTCATTGTCGAAAGAAACCTTCTTCTCCAGAGAATAAAACTACACGGACTACGGAAAAGAAAAAAAACGCCAAGTTGGCAGTTGGATGGAAACAAAAAACACGAAGAACACGAAGGGGAGTGGGGTACGCGGAAAGGAACTGGGGCCGCCAAGGTGGGAAAGGGGGTTTATTTTGGACATTTTATTTTCCCTAGGACCTTGTTTATCGGACGGAGTTGGATCCGACCGAGCAATTGAGGGTGGGGTGGAGTGTTGGTGGGGGCAAGGGAAGGGGATGGATGGATGGATGGGCGGGTGGGCATGTGTTTGAGTTTGAGAGAAGAGCAAAAGGTGTCGCTGTGAGTGAGAGCGAGAGAGACATAAAGATAGCGAGGTGTTGACACTATAATCGGTAGAACTGTAAATATAGTAACCACAGTAACTATATTAAATTCACTCTTAAAAAGAAAGTATCGAAAAAAAGTCAAGGACACAATTTGCAACAACAATCAAGTGGTTATTCAAATAGCCTAAACTCTACAGGCCTAGCCTTTTGGCTATCATCATGCTTGTGGGGGTTGGGTGGTGGGGTTGCAACATCATCCGTAGATACATACATACTCGTGCCGCACACACGTCTGGCACATGGTTCCACAGCATAAATGGAATGTTTCGCTCGTGCTTCTTGGCAGTTAGTTATTTTAAATCATGTCCTAATGATAAATGCAGTATGCAGGAGTGGACAGGTGCAGAAATGAAAGCATGGACAAACTCTAGCAGAATGTACTATGATAAGGTCCACGGCATTGTTACTGAATTTAGGTAAGAGGACTCTTACTCAAGTGCGCATGCATGCAACGAGCTTCTCGGACTTTTGGGCTGTATGCAGACAATGTCATGACCCGCTACTGCGGTTTCTCGCTTCTTCACATGCAGCTTGTGATTGTGACGTTATGCATTAGATGCATCACGACGCTTGGGATTCACATGGCAAATCACACCACTGGGCAATCGTGATTGGTTCCGGGAACTCTTCAAACATGTTCATTGCTCGTGGTATCCTCTTTTCTGTAAACAACCAGGGCCATGTTAGCACTAGCCTTACTCTATCTTGACAATGCAATGTCGTCAATTCGGAGAATCATCTTGACCGTCTCAGCCGCCAACTCGATGGCGCTGGTGCTGACCAGGAGCGGCTGCAGTACGTTCTCCTCACTAATGTCGTTCTTGACGCCCCCACTCTTGATGCTGATGCCCGCGTTCTTTTGGTCTTGTGCATGCCTATGCCTTAGCTCTGTGACAACCTTGATGCTATTGAGACCCGCATTCTCCGCCAATGTAGTGGGAATAACCTCCATGGCATCGGCAAAAGCTTTCCAGCAAATCGATTCTGTGCCAGACAGTTCGCGAGCCCTGAGGGATAGCTGATGTGCAATCTCAATTTCAGGAGCTCCTCCGCCAGCAAGGAGTGCCTTCTTTTTGACTAGTGAGCGGATAGCACAGTGTGCATCATGAAGAGACCGCTCTGTCTCGTCCAGAATGAGGCTGTTGGCACCTCGGCAGACAATCGAGACGGTGTTTGCTGCTGTCTTGACACCAGAGACCTTGACGTATCGAGCGCCCGATGCCTGCACTTCTTCCACAAGGTCAGCCGAGCCGAGCTTATCTTCTGTGAAGGAATCGATATCGGCAATGGGCTTGCAACCAGTGCTCTGCTTTGTGTTAGCGTCAATGTCAACTAGCAGCTACAAAATCCACCTACCTTGCAGATGAACTCGATCTCGTCACGCTCAATGTCCTTTACAACCATAATCTTGAGCTTCGACAAGAAATGCAGACTGAGGTCGTTGACAGCATCGCGTAGAATCGACTTCTGAATGAAGAGAACATTGCACTTTGCTTTCTGGATCTTCTTGACCATGTTCAACAGGTACGTCCGCTCCTCCTTGAGGATCTTGTCCATCTGTCTGTAGTCGTTGACAACAATCTGGTTCTCCATGTCTGGCTTCGGGGGACTCAATTGAAATTGGATGAGACCTATCCGTGCCTTCTCCTTCAGTGTGGGGCCGCCAGCGCTCTTGACTACTGGCTGGTTCAGAACCAGTCCGTCAATCATCTCACTGTCTTCAATCGTACCGCCCGACTTCTTGATCATGCGGATGTTCTTCAGGTCTACATTGTCGGCAGTCTTGGGGTCAATGACCTTGAGCACCGAGTCGACGGCCATGATGGGGAGCTTTGGCTCTTGGGCGACAATCTTGGAGGAAAGCGAAGTGGTGGCGATCTTGAGCAGGGTTTGCCTGTCGGTGAGCGAGATGGGAATGGCCATGTCAGTCAATATGGATATGGCCTCCTGAGCTGCACGCTGGAAGGCCTCTGATATGACTGTAGGGTGGATGCCCTTGCCCAATAACCGCTCAGCAGCTCCGAGCAGACTGCCAGCAATGACTACGACTGATGTTGTGCCGTCTCCGGCCTCAATGTCCTGGGCGTGTGCGAGATCGACGAGCATCTTGGCCGACGGGTGCATAACGCTCATCTGGTTCAACATGGTGGCTCCGTCGTTTGTGATAATGGTTTGGCCTTTGCTGGTTTGGATCTGTGGGGAATCAGCCGCCGTACTGCCTAGGAGATTGTGCACAGGAACGTACCATCTTGTCCATTCCCTTTGGTCCCAGAGACTGCCAACTACATTAGTATTCATCTTTTTGCCCGCACGTAGCGGTAGTGGCGGTGGTGGTGGGGGAACATACAGTGCGGATCGCATCTGCCACGGCTATACATTCTGGGTCAGCCTGGAGAGATTAAGATATAGACAGAACTGGCGTACCTCTGGCAGCAATAATGTTGGCGCTGCGAACCGCCCTGGGCTTTTCCTTGTCCTGTGCTCGCAGTCAGTCAATGTTTTCAGAGCTTGTGGCAGCGGCATTCGCACTTTGAAAGCAGCATTTCCGGCACCGCCACCGCCGCTGGCAACTTGAGCAGCCATGTTTCGAGATCTGGGGAGTGGGAAACAGAGCTAATGGAGGGGTATCGTGGTGGTTTGGCGGGGAAGTTTTGGGTGCCGGGGACGCGAAACTGACAAGATTTCGAGAACGCGATAGACGTAGCGCACTGACGATGCACAAGCTCCGACTCGCCGGGTCCGTTGCCGCATCCATGACAGCTACCACCTTCGCTCCAGAGCACAACACCTACGCCCATACACCCCCCAAGCACCACCACGACATCTCCTCCCGGCCGTCGCCTTCTCCATCCGGGACTTACTCGACTCGCCTCCTCCATCCCGCCATACGCAGTCCCCTCACCACGCCGGCCGCCCGACAGTCGCCGCCCACACCGCAGCCATGCCTTCAGCCACAGGCCAGTCCTGGGAGAAGTACCAGAAGAACTTCGCCGACGACGAGGTCGAGGAGAAGAAGATCACGCCCCTCACTGATGAGTAAGCATAGCGGCGCTGTCCTTCCACCGAAAGCGCTGACATGATGATAGAGATATTCAGGTGCTGAAGACATACGGCGCCGCACCCTATGGCGCCGAGCTCAAGAAGTTGGAGAAGGAGATCAAAGACAAGCAGCAGACGATAAATGAGAAGATTGGAGTCAAGGTAGCCTAGTCCAACACCGCACCACCTCATGGTTTTCCCCTGCTCACCTCTGTCCAGGAATCAGACACCGGCCTCGCACCTCCACATCTATGGGACATTGCCGCCGACCGCCAACGCATGCAAGAAGAGCAGCCCCTACAAGTCGCACGATGCACCAAGATAATACAGGACGAGAAGGATTCGGAAAAAAGCAAATATGTCATCAACGTCAAGCAAATCGCAAAGTTCGTCGTCAACCTTGGAGAGCGCGTCTCACCCACGGATATCGAAGAGGGTATGCGAGTGGGTGTCGACCGCAACAAGTACCAGATTCTGCTTCCTCTGCCGCCAAAGATCGACCCTTCGGTTACCATGATGACGGTCGAGGACAAGCCTGACGTCACATACGGAGATGTGGGTGGATGCAAGGAGCAGATTGAGAAGCTGCGAGAAGTCGTTGAGATGCCGCTGTTGTCGCCAGAGCGCTTCGTCAACCTGGGCATCGACCCTCCGAAGGGTGCGCTACTCTACGGCCCACCAGGAACAGGAAAGACGCTTTGCGCTCGAGCTGTCGCCAACCGAACTGACGCCACCTTCATCCGTGTCATCGGTTCAGAGCTTGTCCAGAAATATGTCGGAGAAGGTGCCAGGATGGTGCGCGAGCTGTTTGAAATGGCACGAACAAAAAAAGCGTGTATCATCTTCTTCGATGAAATCGACGCCGTCGGTGGAGCACGTTTCGATGACGGTGCTGGAGGCGACAACGAAGTACAGCGTACCATGTTGGAGCTCATCACACAACTTGACGGTTTCGATGCTCGCGGTAACATCAAGGTCATGTTCGCCACGAACAGACCGTCGACTCTCGATCCTGCTCTCATGCGTCCCGGACGTATCGACCGAAAGATTGAATTCTCGCTACCAGACATGGAGGGCCGTGCCAACATTCTCCGCATCCACGCCAAGAGCATGAGCGTGGAACGCGATATTCGTTGGGAGCTCATCTCTCGTCTCTGCCCCAACAGCACAGGTGCCGAGTTGAGGAGCGTCGCAACAGAATCAGGAATCTTCGCGATCCGCCAGCGCCGCAAAGTAGCAACTGAAAAAGACTTTCTGGCTGCTGTAGACAAGGTCATCAAGGGGAACTTGAAGTTTAACAGCACTGCGGTGTACGCTCAGTACAATTAGGTGATCGTTCTTTCCATGTATACGGAAAGGGTCATGAGCGCTGGAAGGTGCGAAGTGCTGCTCTCCCCACCTTCCACGCTCGCCAGACAACAAATTTATTCTATGCTCTCGCTTGATGCTTGCACTTCTCCTTTGACGTGCTCTGCTTGTTCTGCTCCCTGTTTTCGTTGCTTTCCAAATTGCTCACGATGCCTTGTGCCGAGTTCTTTGCGGATCTTTGCGATGTGCAGCTTCAGACTGACCGTACTGCAACGATCGAAACACGCTCAGTGTTCTCCTCGAAATCTGCACTTCAACATCTGATCGAGGAATCGAGCATGACCTTTGCACCCGGGCTTGCCGACATGATCCAATCACCAAGAGCACCTTCAGTGCAGCAATTGAGGGCGTGCTCTGTCACGCTCACCGAAGACGATCTCCGGTCGAAGTGGATCGTTTACCTGCAATACTATCGTAAAGGCTCACACTGGTACGTCTATTGCGGCAAGTCGACGAGCTTGAGGGGCGCACTGGAGAGGATCGGCGCCTATGTAAAGAACAGCAACACCATACCACAATTAATTAGGGATCATGTGAAAACCGGTTTCCAGCACATGGGTCACACGATCCTTGCAGCTGTCGACATCCCCTTTGTTGGAGCAGACAGGGTCTACACAGAAGCACTGATCACCATACTTGAGGCAACCTTCGCTGCAGGATTCTGGGCATATGCTCCATTGACTCTTGGATCTGTCAGTCCGCTTCGATTCTGGGAGCAGATGCCGTGGTCCGGTCTATGCTCGCATTCTGCCCTTATGGAGATCAGCTATGCGGCCTTGAGAGATGATCTGCCGAATCTCGACGAGATTCGTCGCGCACGGCGTGAGCGTCTGAACCTGAATTCAGATCAGTACAGGAGCACGGAGAAGGGTCGAGCTGCAATGGAGAACTACAAGAATTCACTGATCGAGCGCTACCGTACCGATGAAGAGTTCAAGGAGAAAATACGACAGTACAGCAGGCAGTATAGGGCAGATGGGAAGCATGCGATCGCTCGGGCCAAATACAAAGCGTCTGAGAAGTACAAGAGCACGGAAGCAGCATACAAGGCCTCAGGGGCTCTAGCAAGGGCGAAGTCCAAATACGCAAGATCGGACAAGAATAAAGCGGCTCAGGCGAAATATGCGGCTAGTGAGAAGGGTAAGGCATCTGCAAAGAGGAGACAGGACAAGTATCGTGCAAAGAAGAAACTTGCCAGGATGCAGGCCTCTGATCATTGAGCGATTGTTGCGGTGTGATCTTTTCTCTTACGATTCTGCTTTGAACGGTATTGTCCAACAGATCAAATAGCTAAATGTAGCGTATCCAATATAAGCCGTAGATATCTGCAGGGAGGCCAGAGTGATCCGTATATTCATGCCACATGATATTATGTACAAAATTTTTGCCTGTCCCTTCCTAACAATAGCAAAAAGAAAAACACAGAAATCACACACATGGCTAATATGTGCTTAGTACGGAACAGTAGGGACCTTCTCTGATCCGCGGCTCCTCTCGGGATAGCGGATAGCACCTGGCGAGGTAGCACAATTGGTCAGGTAGCTAGCCGAGGCATTCACAGGAATCGTGTTTCCTTCCTGAGGGCGTCCATAGACCTTTTTTTTTCTCGTCAGTATCGATGCTTTTTTGGTGAATGTATAGACAAAGAGGGCTTAGAGAAGTACTTACATGCTCGTAGTACCACACTTCGTTCAGAATGGTGTAGCCTCGGTCAGTCGTGTTCTTGCCCGCTTCTGTGGCGTTGAACCTGGGGCCTGTGCAGCCCAAGAAAGGGATTCCTCCGTGCTGCTTGTGCAGGACGTCGACAATGTCGGAATACGAGTAGGTGGTCGAGTTGGAAGGCTTGATGCCTTCTTCTGCAAGCCAGTCAAAAGTAGGGAAGTTCTTGTAGTACTTGATGGCCGTCTCGAAGAAGTCGACGACCTCCTCGTGCTTGCGGTACTGGGGGCCATAGCAGGGCACGTTGAATGTGGAGAAGCAAGTGGCGTGCTTGGAAAACTCGTGGCCGTGGAATCCGGCGTTGTCTTGCTGCCACGCAATCCAGTACGTGTTCATGTACTCCAGCAGGTCGTAGCGACCAAAGGGCTCGAGAAAAGTGTCAATGTTAGGTCCAGTGTAGGGCAGGACAGCTGTGCCATTGGGCAGTCCATTTGTTGTGTTGGGCGATGGAATAGGATCGTATTGGCGGGTGAGGTCGCAATATTGCGTATAGCTGCCGTTGCAAAAGTCGGGCCAGAGACCATGCAGCGTCCAGGTGTCGGTTGGCAAAAATTGGCCTTCGCACTCACGGCCAGTGTATGTATTCCAGAATTGAGTGCTCAGGACTAGACCACCAAACGTCTCGACGCAGCACGAGTCGACTTTGGAAGGATCCTGGGACGGACAAGACAGAAGAGGCTCCTGCAGCTGGCAGGTATGGTTCAATGGGCTCTGGTGTGGGTAGAGCTGTGCATTGGCCATGGCAGCCAGCAGGGTTGCGGCCCCAGCCCTAGAAAATGTTTCCTTCATGCTGACAAGGTTGACAGGAAGAACTAGGGCACAAAGTTTGGGTCACAATGTCAAAATGTCAAAATCAGACGGGACCTGAGCAGCATATGTACATACACTGGGGAAGCCGGGGACTATTAAAGTCACCAAGTGCCTGGCGTGGCGGAACACTCCAAGGCGGCTGAATGGTCGGTCCCTTGCCTTTTCTAGAAGGTCCATATCCGCGGATCGTGGTGCGAGCCCGGCGCCGGCCTTGTGCGAAAGGTGGGCAGTACCTGCGTGTAAGCTAGACGCGCTCACGTGTCTGTGCTATTGGACGATAAGAAAACAGGCCCTCAGCCACCCTGAGAATGCTTGTCCCTACCCGATCTCTTCTCCGGGGCTAAAAAGCTCCAGATGCAGAACGACCATGTCATTGCACCGAGTATGAAATCACGGTTCTAGCTGTGGCCAAAATGTCTGGTCTTGGGCCGTTCGACGGCTCTACGGCTCAGCTCAGTCGCCGATGGGCTGCTATCTCCGCGCTCTACCTCCGCCATTCACTAGCATAACGTCACCACTTGCAACTCCATAACCATGCGCCTTCAGCTGCAGTTTCTCCTCTACATAGGCTGTCCTCTGGGAATGGAAGAGCGTCAGAAATGTCTCCAACATCTACCGTAGCAGCGCTCGCGCTGCGCACACCAGATGCGTACACCAAAGCCCACCACGTAGACAACCCGCCTTCCGCATTCAAGAACCCATGGCCTTCATACAAGAACAACGGCATATTATCTGCCGTTCGCACCCGGCTTAACACGCCAAAGAATTTTGTTCCGATCCCCGCTGACCGCGCAGGCTTGGTCCAAGTGCGCAAACCCGATTTCAGCAACACCAAGCAAGGGTTCAAGGCCACATGGATAGGACACGCTAGTTTTCTGATCGAAACCACAGCTTCAAACACAAGCCAAAGGGGAGTGAGGATATTGCTTGACCCCGTCTGGAGTACACGCGTGGGGCCGTACGGCATGGTCGGGCCCATACGCTTCACGCCGCCGCCCTGTACCATTGACGAGCTACCGGAAATCGATGCCGTATGCATAAGCCACGATCACTACGACCACCTTGACTCAGACACACTGAGAAAACTCAACGAGAAACAAAAGGGCAACCTGCGCTTTTTCTGCGGCTTGGGTGTCAAGCATGTCCTAACCGGGCTCGGCGTAGGCATCAAGGCAGACCAGGTCGAGGAAATGGATTGGTGGGACGGTGTAAATGTATCCGTCAAAAACGCCGGAAGTGTAGACTTGATTTGCACGCCTGCTCAGCACCAGTCTGGCCGTGCACCGTGGAGCTTCTACACGACACTGTGGTGTAGTTGGGTTGTGCGAGAGCCCCAAGCCGGTGGGAAGAAGCTGTATTTCGCAGGCGACACAGGATACTGTTACGTCGCTTGTGACGAGCAATACTCGCATCACAACGCTGAACACCCACCCTGCCCTGCTTTCAAGGACATAGGCAACCTGTATGGACCTTTTGATCTCGCGCTGCTGCCAGTTGGCTGTTTTAAGCCGCGCTCGGTGCTTTCGGGACAACACGCCAGTCCCGAGGACTCGATTGCAATACACAAGGACGTGCAAAGCAAGAAAAGCATAGGCATGCACTATGGGACGTTTCGAGGCGCTTACTCGGCAAACTACGAACCTGTTACCGAGCCGTCCGAACGCTGGCGGGAGGGTGCAGAGAAAGAGGGGCTGCAATGGGATGTAGATGTAGGATTGTGTGATATTGGGGAGACTGTAGTTGTCGAGTAGTCATATACCATTTCATAATTTCTGATAACTAATGACATGATGCAGAGAATGCATGTACCCTGCGGAACATTTGTCCTGACAAAAACACCAATCTCCATTAAAGCGCCTTCCCGACTACTCGTACAGATCTTACCTAATCGCCAGGTACTTTACTGCTCGAGTCAGTACACTGATCCAAGCTTCTCTCAGGGGCAAGTTGGATATCTGATCCCACCCGATCAGCTAATTTCTCTCATGCTGCTCTGTTCACTGCTGGATCACCTCATACCCGTGGGGTTGGTGCGCGTTGCGCGCTAGCCTAGTCATGTGATCTGTGCTCGCTTATCTTTCGTCCGTGCGCACACAACCAACTCTTCTGGATCTTACCCCGCTATCCCAAAACAAAACACTTGCTCCACCACATTCTGCCGCTCATCCAATCCGCTGCTCCATACGATTTTTGCCGATCTTCGACGTTTCCGTGCTCCCAGCCATGGCTGGCAAGGTTAGCAGCGATCTGCTCCTGTTTCGTGATCGTTTGGCTGATGATCTTTCAGAAAGCCAGTACTCCTTCGAAGGGCAATGCTGCTCACAAGGCTGTTATTGAGCGCGCTCGCAAACTTAGCAAGCAGCTGGTTGAGTCGCGCACGCCTGCTCCTGACGAGGTGGCTGATCCAAATGCTCCCGTTGAGGTCTCTGATGCTGAGTTGAGCTCTCCCGATCTTGGTCCCAAGAACGCTGACGAGGTACTTCACGCTGCGATCTACAGCACTATAAATGATCCCCTTGGCCTCGAAGTCCCATCTGGAGTGCTCGAGTTTTGCCCTGAGGCTACTAACTTTCGTCAGAATCATGGCTTTTTCAAGCGCGCGGGCTCTCCGGATAGTCTGACTGCTCCTCCTGCTAAGCGCGGTCGTCCTAAGGGATCTGGCTCGAGTGCTCGCAAGCGCCCGGAGATCGCCGATCAGCGCGAAATCCCTTGTCTCAACTGCTTGTCCTCTGCGATCGCTGGCAAGAGTGAAGGTCATTGCTACAATCATACTGGCGGTGGTGAGCGTTGCTACATGTGCCGGTCTGGCCACTCATGTGCTCCCATGTAAGTGCTACGCTCCATGCTCTGCTTCCTGGTTCTTGTTACTGATCGTTTTCTCAGTCCTGACGATCTTTTGCCGGCTGCTCGCGAGTTTCTCGTTGACCTCGCCAACGACGATCCCAACGTTTCTAATTCCCGCAACGTCATGGGAGAGCTCGTCAAGAAGCATAGGGACTCTATCGAGCAGGCCAAGGCCGCCAAAGATCAGAAGGGTAGAGCTTCTGCCACTCCTGCTCTGAACGCTTCCGGTTTTCCCCTGGCTCCCCTTCCTGGATCATCCGCTATAGCTCAGCGCTCTAGTGAGAGCACTCCCGCTCACGATCTTACGTCCAGCGCTCTGCGCAAAAGTGGTTCCGCCGCCAAGGACAAGTTTTATGATCCGACTACTCCATCCAAGACCAGGCCTGAGCCTAGCGCTGCCTCTGCTCACTCTCAGCGTTCCACTTCGATCTTTGGAGTGCAGGACTTTGATCATTCTATTCTGGATGACGTCTTTGCTCGTGTAGAGCTCATGCATCAGATCAAGGCCGCGCGTGAGGCTCTGAGGGCGATTGAGCGCATTCTTCTTGGCGAGCACTCTTGAGTGCTCTCTTTTTCGATCTTTTGATCGTTTTCTTCTTTTTCTGGGCTCGTGTGCCTTTGGTTTGTAAGATACCCATGATCGGCTGATTGCCGCGCTCTTCGTGAGCCTTTTTCAAAGATCCTTCCTGTAGGGTACTGATCAATAGAATAATCATGCTCTCTTCTTCTTTTCTGTCTCACTTGTGATCTTTTCTTTGTGATCTTTCAGCCTTGGGTATTATTTGAAGCGTTCAAATTGCCGCTGGGAGATATTTTTGGTGAGCCCGTCAGCTGGCATACCTTTGCGCTCTAAATACTCCACTTCGAACGATTCTTTGGCGTGCTCTTAGAAATACCAGTTATGTGCATGTGAATAACAAGAATACGAGACCTCGTATGAGAGATAGGGAGAAGCAAAATACAGAACTAAAAGGTAATTTATTGATGGGTATTAACAATCGTAGAAACAAGAAGCTATATGTAATCATTCGTCCGTTATTCGTTCAGATGCAATCCAACACCACACGAACTATTAACTTATTGAGCCTTTACATGGATACAATCAGCTTCGTCTGCAGCTTCGCCTTCCACCGCTCGGGATTCCGAGCCAGCTCTTGAATCTGCCAGAGTACCGTTCTGCTTCCCCTTTGGCTCCCCAGCTGTCTCATCATCTTCTCCTGGTTGCTGATCGGATCCATGGGGAACATGACGGTCATTTTGAGCCTCGTCCTCAGCCTCGTCCATATCTACATCCTCTCTCTGTAGACTCTGGCGTTTTTCAATGTCTCCATTATGCTCACTCTGTTCTTTCTTCATGGTTTTATCCATTTTGGCTGCCGAACGGTGGCTGTGTGACCGAGTGTGGATGGTGTGGTCACAATCTTCTGCAAACACTTGGCGAGCATAGTCGAGTTGTTTGCGCGACGCGTCCAGACCCTCGGGAAAGATCTTGCCCATGATAGCCTTGTGCTTGTCGGTTGCATTTGGCGGTACAGCAAACCCAGCTGGACTGGGAGTGTCAGTTGCACCGGCCGAGGCTGCATATTGGGCGTTCGTGGGTGTAGGCGAATGGCTGGATTCTTGCTCTTTACGTGCATGTACCTTGCGCAGATTCGCTGCTGAAGACTGCGAACGCATGTCTGGACGGCCATCTTTTCTGATAAGTACACCGTCAGCATTGCGGACAGGCTTGGTTCGAGTTCTCTTGGCAGAACCATAAGTCTCTCCGGGCGGTCCGAAGCTTATGCCAGCCGCCACGCCTTGCAGACCAAGACTGACAGCACGATCGCTAGTTGCATAACCACCACGTGCACCGCTGCCACCACTGCCTCGCCGTGCTATGCCTCCTCGACCCGAGCGTGCCATGTGGCTGTGGAAATCATCCGGACTGCCCTGTGAGCTGCGAAGGCCTTGCCATTCATCCGACTCCCATTCTGGCGCTCCAAACGAACTGTGGGGCTGTACTAACATGCTCTTTCGAACTCTGCCACCCCGACTACCGGGTCCTCCACCCCGGCCCCGGCCTCGAGGTCGATATCCCACGATGGACTGGGAATCGGACCGCACACTTTCATCCGAGGGCCGATATTGCGGGGTATATGGGGAATAGACGGGCTGCTGCGATTGGGATGAAGGGACTGAATCAGACATGGAACTTTGAGGTGGGGCAGCAGCATGCGCAGGCGTTGAGAACCGCGCGTCTGTCGCTTCAGTTGCCATGGGATTCGGAGTCGAATGCGAAGGCGTGTAGCCTGAAAATGGCTCAGCATCGCCCAGCTTTTGCCGCTTTGGGGAACTTGGGCCATGCATCGTGGCCTCTTGCGGACTGTCCATGCCGCTGTGGGAATTGCGCTTTACTGCGGCATTGACAGCAGCCCATGCATTGTTTTGACTGGGTAGAGACTCAGGCCTCTGTGTTGCTTCCAATGCAGTCTTTGATGTCGGTTGTCCAAACGAAGGCGGGTGGTGCTGGACATTGGAAACACGTCGAGTTGGATCGCTGCCCTGCGTAAGCGTTGGGGTACTTGGGTGAGATAATGCTGCGGCAGGAGTCGGTTGGGCGGGTATGGCTTCGGTCTCTTGTGGAAGTTGGTACGCATGCGATGCTGTTTGTGAAGCCCCAACTTTGGCGCTTTCTTCCAGTCGATAAATCTTGTTCTTCATGATTTCAATGTGAAGTTTTAAATTGTCAAGATCGCTCGTTTTATGCGACATGACTGCGATTTGTTGCGCCATGAGCTCGAGTGCCGAGTCTTGAGCGCTGAGCTGTAGGCCTGGAGAATACACCGCTTTCCGCGACTGCTTCTCTAGTCTCCAAGCCTCCATCTCTCGACTGATGGATTCCATGACATGACGCATGCTTTGCATTTCGTGCTGTAGTCGTGCTGCCGACTCTTCTACTTTCTGAATGTCGGCGCTTTGGCGAAACAGTTGATCCTGGAATTCGCGGCGAAGAGTCTCCTCGAGATGCTGAAAAGACTCCTCGCTACGACGTATATCGCGAGTGTGAGCCGCCAAAGCACCGCTGTTCTGGGAAATTTGCGTTTGCAAACGCTCAATGGCGTCTATGCTGATGGCGCCAGACGAACGAGGGTACTGGTGGCCGTTTGTTTGAGACATTTCTTGAGAGAATTGGGATTTGGGTTTACTACTATGAAATTCAGGCGGAACAGTGGTCTTGTGTTGAGGCGATTCCGCCTCACGTATGGGATCCGCTGCGGGGGGTGATGGTGGCATTGTTCTGCTTGGCGCAGTTTGAACGGTGCTGTGCGAGACATGAGTCACTGGAGGAGAAGGCATCGATGATGGCAGTGTTTTGAGGGAATGCCGATCATTGTCGATGCGATAGAGAGGCTGTTGTTTTATTGGATCCTGGTCATGGTCGTAGCGTAATCCCAATGGACTGCGAGAATATGTCGAATGGTGCAAGGACGGCAAGCGTGAGTCGACCTCCATGGCTTCGGTTGAAGATGCGGGTGTAAGGGTATGGTTTGGTGAAGTCAGATTAGGAGTCTCTTCAGCTGCTGATAAATCTGGTGCAGTGGTCTCCTGCGGCTCGATGACAATAATATGTCCTGGTGCGATCTCGCATTGCAGCTCAATGCGGCCTAGTTTGAAGAAGTCACGGCCACTGTGAGTGGTGAGAAGTTAGCCGTCTCATGTCAGGTAAGGATGTAAGCTTGGTGTAGATCCGGCGATCAGCAAGGGAGTCTAGGTAGGACCAGAACATGTTGGGACACAACACACACCCACACACAGATAGACGTGCATGCGGGACCAAGTAGGTTGACTCACCGAAATTTCCTTTTGCCCGCCGGGGCGGCAATGACAGTAAAACCAAGAGGCGTGTCGCCGCAGCCGGGATGGGGGCAGGACAAGAGCTGGATAGTGCTGTGAGGGTGTCAGCTAAATAGTATGTTATGTACGGACACGAACGGAACGGCAGTAATGCGGAACGTAGGAGACAGGTTGGGGGCCGGGTGGGCGGGGGATGGTTTAATAGATGACAACATATAGTGTGGAAATTATGTGGTACACACTAGCGCGGGTGCGCTTAGGGAAGAAAAATTAAAATACCATGTCACTGAGCTATACCGGGCGGTGGCAGCGTCTATCGAGGACGCCTAATACCGATGATGGCGTGCTGATTTGCTAAAACAAGAAAGTGTGTGCAGGCGCCCCAGAAGGGAAAGGGTAATGCAAATGCGGGCTAAGCTTACCATCCTTCTACATCCGTGCCCGTTGATGCTGGTTTAGGTTTGCCAGTGCTGTGCAGGCACATGCTGTACGAGCCGAGCAGCGCAGGGACATAATAACTGCCGGTCACTCGATGCCACGAGTTGTAGAAGTCTCCTATTTTGCGACGGCAGGTCCGGCAATACGCCTGGACAGAGCGGGTGGTGAGTGGCGACGAGGGCGGGGATGCTGCAACAGCACGGCCTGGCATGCCAGGGGCCGGCTGCTGAAGTTTGATCCTGTCGGCATTGTCGTGGGCAATGGGTGCCGTGTGAGGCATAGAGCGATGGTGATGCTGGGTGTTCATACTTTCTGTAGTACCATCACCAATACGAAACTGTCTTGTGCTCGCCATGCTAGACAGCCCATTGAGACGGACCGAAAGGATCGATCTCCGCGCGGTAACACAGGCGCGGGCTGGTAGATCTGTTACTGCTTGCTCGCCAACGAAATGTAAGCCGAGCAATACCGTGCCAGGAGTGCCGTCTGGAAAGTGCCAAGGGCGGAGGGCGGATGCGGCCAAGTGAGGGTGCTGGTTGCGCCCGAATACCGCAGAGGGCAGCGTTGTAGAGTGTGTACGTATGTACGTAAATATGTATGTATGTACAGTAAAAGGGAGAGGGTGTGTGTGTCAATGAGGCGACGGCAAAGAAAGAAAAGGCGATCAGACGACAAAGCACCGCTTGTCGAGTGCCGGGGGGAACCTTCCTGTACCGGCACGCACGACAGGCTCAAAAAACTAAGTTAGGGAGAGAATTAGGACAAGTGAAATAATTAGTACACCTTAATTCATTATTGGCCGGCCTTGTGTCCCGGCGGAGCCTAGCGCGCCTCGACATTTAGATGCGCGCTCTATCAGCTATTACGAATAAGCCTCTGGGCCGTGTGTGTGTCGCAAGCGTGACGCGCCAGCTGTTCCGCATCCTGCCTCACAGTGCAGCTTCAAGGCTGCTGTTTATGCGGGTGGGCCATGTCCATGCGACGGGCGGCGGGAGTAGGTCTGGATATAATGTATGTATGTATGTATATACATACACAGGTATGGTATGGTACGGTACATGTCGGCCATTGGCCGTCTGCTCCCCTCCCCCAATGCCGGCTGCTGTGTGTGTACTGTACATACAATGCAAACATTGGCTGGCCTTATGGGCGATCGACTTGCCACGATTCCCTGTTCAAGGTTTTTAGGCTGACTAGGGCAGAGCAGACGGTTGATAAGGCAGCATGCGGGAGCAGCGCTATCGTCGACTTGTCGCTATACCGTGACCAGAATCCCTCGCATGCAATAGGTAAGCCCTTGATATGACGACAGCGTTAGCAACGCCCGGCCCACTGCAGCCTCGCCCTATGTATGGCGGCTGCACCGTGGCTTGGCGCAGAAGACGCTCCCCAAGTCGCATTTCCCAACGCGCAGCACCCAAGCCGATCGCGCAGTCATACGTCTTGCAAAAAAATTTGATTTACTTTGTGCATCCGATAGGATACGACGGAGCCAAAGGCGTGCGCTAACGTAGCTTTAGGCAAAGGTAATATCAACAGGGATCTTGATTTGTCGTCCGTGCCCTCGATACGCCCAATAACCCCCGTGTTGTAATACATGCTGAAACGGCATCCTCCACTCAGCCTGGTTGCATACAACCGATGATTGCCTTTGGCAATGCACTCACCTTGCCATGATTACCCGCCCTCACTTTGTCCGACACACTACCTACTATCTAGCTAATGTGCCGTGCCGACTTTGTGTCGCCAAGACGCAGCATAGGCGCCTGCCGCGTATCTACGTACCAGCCATGTTTCGCCTTGCATCATGCACGTGCATCCATCGTCCTACTTGTACTTACTTCACTTCACTACCACGAATCCAACCCCATTGCGCGCGTCCTGACAGGCTTTGGACAGCGCCTGCACCTCCGTGTCCGTCCACTGCACGCTGAGATTGTCCCACTTCTTGGTGGCAAACTCGCGGCGATACTGCTGATTCATCGCCTGCAGGCGTCGGATTTCTCGCGGGTCTCCCGTCCCACTGTATACGATGAAAGCCGTGCAGCGTGGCAAACAGTCGTACACTTGACCGATCCGCTCAACCGTTCTCGCAACAGCCTCGCCAAGCTCAGCGCCCTGTAGTCCAACATGCGCATCATCGCCCTCGCTTGACAATCCCAGTCGCTCCAGCGCATTCTTTCGAATGAGCTCAACGTCTGCTGACTTTGCATCGTCCCACCACCCTCGCGCAAGCTCCAGTTCCCGCAGTCTTCCCCAAACAAAATCAATCTTGTCCGTGGTGCCTTCTTTGCCCTCGGCTTGGCCCTTCAAGGTGCGATCAATAGCTTCGACCACTTCTGCGTCCGTCTTGCAGCCTATCGAAACTCGCGCCTGGCTGCCGTGCCCTCGGTTCGGGTCGCCCCAGTCGACAACGGCTCCTGCACGGTGCGCGTCGTTTGACTTTGGTCGCATGGCCCGACCTAGTCGCTTGAAGATGGACTCGGCATTGGTGTCGCTCGATCCCCATCGCGGACCCTTCTCGCACTTTTGCTTGACCAAGTCAAGGCATGTGCGAGCGTCTTCTACGCTATCATGCCCCTGTGAGCCTTTCTGAACTTCGCGCTTGAGATACTTTTGCGCAAGCCACTTGAGAGACTGTTTGTACGGTGGCCCGCGAGGATGGGGATAGAGAATACCCGTGTCAACGATAAAAGGATGAGTCAGCTTGAGCGCGTTGAGATCAGAGTTTAGCGAATGTCCCACCAGGATGGTGCGCGGTGTGATGAGCTCCAACAACTCCTTTTGTATGTCCGCCAGTGTGGTTGTGACATCCTGAAGCATGGCCGCCGTGATACCCGACCACTGTGTTAGATGGTCTTTGATCGTGACACTGGGCTTGACCAACTTATCCAGGACTACATCACCGTCCCAGTTCATGAGACTGATGCGTGTCAGTACAAGCTCGTCATTCTCAGCCTTGCACATTTCACAGTCGATAGCGAGGATGTGCCTTCCAGCGCTGAGACTGCCCTGCTCTATCTCCTCTTCGGGTACGTCGCCCTCATCTAGGTTGGCCACATTGGTATCGACCCAGCCATCTTGGGCCGTCTGATGGGCAAGTTTCCTCCTCTCGTAATTAGCCTCCTTGGACTCGTGTGTCGTAAACATGGCGGGATGGAGCACGTATTCATTCTCTTGCTGCTCCATGAGCGTGGCGACGTATTCCGTGATGCGAGTGCGCTTATTCTGCCAATGACTTGAGTTCTGCGGCATAGGCCCCTTGTGATTACCGGTCTTCTTCAATTGCTTTTCCTCCTGAGTCTTGGGGATTTGTGAGGTGAGCATCGTGTGGATGGGCGAATGCAGCCGCAAGTACTGGTTATTCCGGTGTTCACCAATGGCTTTGACGGGCCACACGTGGTCGAAAATGCCGGACAGAGGCTTCAGCGATGCCGGCAGCCGGTCCGGATTCAAACTCGCTGGGTAGAAGTCGTCCGACGAGATGCGCAGCCGCTTTGGTCTACTATCCGTGGCCTCATCCCCTTCAGCAGCTTGTGGAGGCTGTGGCGCAGTCTCTAGAGGAATGTCTCCATTGAACATGGCCAGATCCAGTCCAGGGACCATGAGCATGACAACCTGCTGAATGTTTGCGCGACTCCGCACAGAAACCCATTGCGGCGCATTTCCATCGGCAAGCAGATAGAGCACCAGTGCCTGCAAGTCGGTGATCTTGACATGCGAGTTTAGGCGTGCATGGTGAGAATGCTCAATGGCCGGATAGCTCCTCTGCAGCTTGCGCTCTTTCCTGCGCTCCTCCCTTGATAGCTGGTCGTCTGAGTGCTGGGCGCCGGCCTTGTGTGTAGCAAAGGGGTTTTGGGTGGGTGACGAGCGGCTGCCATGCTGCGGTTCGCTGCTGACGAAGGGATTGCCGGGCGTTGCATCTGGCTGTGGCGGAGACGACTGATTCGCCGGCTTGGACAGCCCGTTGGTGTTGCCGGAAGGGTCGCGACTATGGGGAGGTGGTGTGGGAGACTGTGAAGTATGTTGCCTGCTGCCATTGTCACGTGCACTGCGCTCCCTTCTTCTCCTCTTAGATGCGCCGGCGACTATCCAGCCTTCGCTGCCGTCATCGACCGCGGTCTTGGTCGTCGCGTCGCCCGGCTGGTCGTCGCCGCGCATGTGTGCCAAAGTCGCGCCAAGCCCGACATCGACCGGCGGCCGCTCATCATGGCCGCCTCGTTTTCTTTTGGCCATGTCAACGCTGGTCTGGTTGGCGTGGCGTAGCGGGTCGCGGATTTGCGCGGCACAATTGCATGCAAGAGTGTTGCTGCTGAGCCTTGTCAAAATGTTGGCGCTTCGACTACATTGACGTAGCGCTAGTAGGTGGCGGCTGGTCCGCTTTCGTCTGTGCGCATTTCGGCCTGGATGCTCCCATCTTCGCTTTCTCCTCAGGCACGTTGGCCACGGACACTCTGTCCGCCATCCTGATGCGACTACTGGACATGGAAATATGGGTTTTTCTTTCTTTGAAACATCAAGCCCCACAGTCCAGTTCCGCCCCTTTCATTCTGGAACATAGTGTCCATCATTCAAATTACCCCCGCATTGACTGCCCGGCAGTGGAAACACGCCTTTTGAAGATCAGTCCGTCAAGACTGATACACTTGCTATTACTAGGTTCGGACCGTGCAATGTGTCCAAGGACTGTTGATAGACTCCATGGAGTGAGAAACCCCGTGTAGGCAATCTAGCTTGGCAATGTGCAAGGACATTGACATGCGAGCCGTGGTAAAATTCACTGCCTTGCGTTTGGCAGTCATATCTACTTCAGGCAACTACCCGTTCTTTTCATGGCAATATAATTAGCGATATCAAACCTAGTTTTGCTACCAGATGTCACAACGGCAACAATTGCAGCTATCTTGAAAGCCTCTTCGACAGCTTCATCGCTCCCATGTGCCCGGTTGATTACTTTAGATCGATTCCGAGAAAATTGGCCGCGGTTGTTTTCCCTTACGATTCTGCTTAGGACGGTATTTTCCGACAGACAAAACAGCTAAGGGTAGCGTATCCAATATGAGCCGTAGATATTTGCAGTGAGGCCAATGTGTAGGTCCTTATTTCTACCGTCGAGTTTAAAGTCAACGAATGATTTTTAATTTACCTAGCATTCACCCGTTCCGACCCATCCGGATGACAGCAGGAAACATGCCGCGGCACCGAACTTTGCATATATTTGAATTGACACCACAAAACACATTATACGAACGAAAGTTCGCGAGAAAGCATTTAGATTGAGTGAATACCCAACTCCTAAGCTGGCTAATGGGATGCACGGATATGAGAAGCTCATGACTAGAACTGAGAGAGATATCTGATATAACCTGCCGACTCCGGGGCCACCCAAATTCAAATTTTGCGTCTTACAGCTGCATATTAAGGCGCATATTTTCCGTCCTAGCTTAAGTTGTCATCGTTTTTCTGTGAGTAGTAACACACATGTAATCAAGTCAAATTAAAGTTTCGGTCTGTTCTTCTAAACGAGCTAGTTTTTGAGTCTTTCAACTATGTACAGCAGTGTGATGTCCAAGCTCGAATCAGTAAATTTGTATGTTAGTATTGGACCGATAGGTCACAACCGGAGAAGAAACTCCTTTTCTTGACCATACCATTGACTAGGATGTGAAACAAGACGATTCCATTATGTTCTTCTTCCGTTACGTGAAGATTTACGTCTATGGCATTTTGTATAACCTCAGGTCTATTTGCTGCTTAGAAGTTTTATTGTTCACTGCAGACGCTATTTACAGCACTGCAATCACATGTCCCCTCGCTGACCATTCAATCTTCGTAGATGTACTACGCTCTATATTGTCTAGCGTGCTGGGCAAGAAAAGACAACAACATCTCTTTGGAACTAGCCTAGCGAGGATTCGGGGGCCGAGAAGCATCATTCGCAATATCCTCTACTAGAAAACGGACCGCTGTTCGTTAGTGATGATAACGCACGTATTATATACAGCTTTATGATTCAAGTTTACCAGGACCAAGGAAAACATACCTCTTTGATTTCTCTTGGCCGCCGTACCAATATGCACAAAATCAAGACCTTTCAACTTTCTTTTTATATAACAGAGATTGAGTATCACGTTCGGTCAAGATGGAATTTCATATTGATTAGAATCAACCTCCACAACCATACCTATCCTCAACTTTTCTCATTTTAGTGTACTGCAGCCTCCCGTTCCATCATGCGGTCTTTCTGAGAATACAAGGACAATACGCCAGTACGTCTGGAATGGTAGCTTGCATAATTGGAATTGTTTCTGCAACACTTCACCAACTGGACAGGCCTTACTTACGAGAAAAATGACCAAGCTCGTGAAATTTGACATCTCACTTATGAGACAGTGCGCACGCCGCCAAATTTGCGATCAACTAGGATCAGGCTAATTTAGACATCCCTCCCGCTTAAGCAATCACCGGTAAGAATCAATGTCTCGGCCATGCTTTTCCAAAATGAATCCTTTCATGGAGAATACTGTAGAAAACGCCCGAAAAGGGGTACACAATGACTCTCGCTCTGTTCACCGGTACCATTCTAGGGTCCAACTTATCTGTGACACGTGAATATAAAAGGAGCCAGTATTTGTTTCATACAAAAGGTCTGTCATTCCAGAAGACAAATTCATTTTTAGCACATGGCGATATGACTCATATTTGAGACAGTCACGCGCTGACCTCTAAAGAGTGGTAACACGCATAGTTCAACTAGAGTACGAACCGGTAAAATGTAGCCAACGTTAGCATACAACGCTTGTAACTGATTGTCGGCATATCAATCTAACCGCAGCAGATTGTTCCCACGTAGATACAGCTCACACCAGAGATTGTTGTTGAGGGCGAACTTTGAAATTCACACTATCAAATACCTGTTTGCCACTGGCGTTCTTGCACCCCAAACATCTCTCCTAAACTTGAGCCTCTTTATCGTTTGACGTTGATATCTAATAGAAATCAGAAGGGCTCAGGTATGCTGTATTTACTGAGGCCTGCTATGAAAGGTATCGTGGCAAGTTATTCTAGGATCCTTCTGGAGGACCGGATGATTTACTTGCTAAGTTTATAGCCACGTGACATATAGCAAATAAGATCACACTATCCATGTAGAAAATTGAAGGCTAACAGAGGTTTCGTTTGAAAATTTCAGATCAGATGTTCGTCCTCCCTGTCGCAGCTCCAAGCGCAGATTCTTGAACCGTCAAGTTTGGTAGTTCATTATGCGGATATCGATTGTTTTGTCTATTCTGGAATGATGTGATCTTTGGCGTCAACACCCGCCTTCCATCGATACGCCGATGCTGTATGCTCATCTAGAGGTCCTTTTTGTCCCTTTGTCCCGTAGAAGTTCTCCCGGTATGTGCCGCTGGGAACTGCGTAGTCATTCCAAAACATTCCACGCTTCTTCAATTCTGGAAGCAACAATTCCACAACATCCCTGAAAGACTGGGGAAAGAGTGCATATGCCTGAGCATGCGTTAGCTTAGTACTAAGACTGATAAGGAGATTGACTTACTATGTTGAAGCCGTCTACGTCGGCTTCATCAACCCAGGTCTGGAAGCCATCTGCTACTTGTGACGGTGTGCCGACAAAAAGAGGGCCTATGCCACCAATGCTGACGTGCTCGGCTACTGTGTGCTTGGTCCATTTGGACGTACCAGGCGAAAAACGAGCGAAGCCTTCCACTGTTGACCGTACCGCGTTGCTCTCAACTTGTCGCAGCTCCTCCTCATCACCATACTTTCCCAGATCGATTCCGGTCCAGCCACAAAAGAGTGCTAGTGCCCCCTCCAATGATGCATACTTGCGGTAATCCGCAAGCTTCGCCCGTGCTTCATCTTCCGTTCTCCCTATGATGGGAGTAGCAAGAGCCAGAAACTTGATGTTACGTCCATCTCTACCAAATTGCGACGAAGCAATCTTTCTGATCTCAGCAATGTTGTTTGCGCACACAACAGGCGCATGCGCCGAAACAAAGATTGCTTCCGCATTTTGCGCCGCAAAGGTCTTACCCGCTTTTGAGGCACCTGCTTGCAGCAGCAACGGAGTTCGTTGCGGACTAGGTTGGCAGATGTGCGGTCCGGGTACTTGAAAGTACTTGCCTTTATGATTGATCTGCCGGACTCTATCTGGCACAGTATACACCCCCTTCTTTCGATCCAGTACAACTGCATCGTCTCTCCAAGAGGACTCGAGAAGCTTGTACATCACTTTGACATACTCCTCAGCCTGAGCGTAACGTTCGTCATGCTGCTCAAGTTAGCAATATAACGTCATGGGTGAGTACACTTACTAGCAACTGCTCCTTCATACCCATATTCCTCGCAGCAGAATCTAGATAGCTCGTCACAATCTAAAATGTTACTAGATGTATTGACAGTTGGTGAGCATTTGGCTTACATTCCATCCCAGTCTATCAGAGGTCAGTACTTGAATGCATTACGTAGGCAAGGGAAAAATTGTCACCATACCTTCCCTTTGTCAAATGGTCAACTGTAGAGAGCCTTCGCGCCAAATGATATGGTTGCTCGTAAGTCGTCGATACCGTCACACCGAAACCGATACTCTTGGTCGCTGCAGCCATTGCGCTAACAACTGCGAGCGGCTCGTTGACTGGCCACTGAGCACCTGAAGTCATCGCAGCATTGAGATTGCCATTGTACACATCGTAACCGCCAAGTACATCAGCTATAAAGATTCCGTGAACCTTGGCGTCTTCAAGCAACTTTGCGAGGTTTACCCAGTGGCTAAGATTGTTGAATTCGTGGGAGTGATCATCAGGATGTCTCCACAAACCTGGCGACTGGTGGCCACTGCCTGTACATTACCTCGAATTAGTTCTCAGACAATCAACTCGCCATTACGTGGTGAGTGCATCGATACCTAGAAGAAACTCTATGCGGTTACGTGGACTTACACATCTCCACAAAGGCATTAATAATTAGCTTTTTGCAAGCTCTGCCCTTGTAGCTCTTGTTCCTGCCATTTTCTGCAGTTTCGCTACCGTTTTCTCTCTTCCTCTTCGCCATGGTTGGAGATTGTAAATTTCAGGCGCTGGCTGTTAAGTCTCACCGAGCCATGTATTGGTAGGTTGATGCGGATGATGTGATTTTAACCGTCTTAAACGCCATCGCTCGCCAGCAAATCCCAACAACCACCAAATCGGGTGACAGCCGTCCGTATCGCTGCTTTCCAATTACCTCCTCCGATATAGGACTTACTCCACTATTAGAATAAGCTTTTGGCGAAAAAGACTCGGTCCTTTGCTGTTATCTTACCCCGCTGCCGTGTCACGCCAGACTACTCCAAAATGGCGACAATCCACCTGCTCCACCCGGTGCACTCTCCTCACCCGGCACGTACATGGTAGACATGAATGGTACTATCAGTCTCATAATGCATAATGACGAATTTCTAGGATGGGAGATGTCGCATGGGATTGTCAGCGGTCAATCCTTATGTAAAGCATGACTTCGGTGGAGGGGGCTACCCTTTGGGCGCCTCTTGAAAAGTCTCATTCCAAGCCAATTATATGTATCACGACTGATGATGGCATCATCCCAGAAACGCCCAAGAAGTCCTTCAGGGCAGTCACCTACAAGTCTTTCTCCTGCTAAGAGAGCAAGAGTAAGGAGTGAATTCCAGAGGAGAGAATTAATCCTGCAGCCACCTCAGCGACAACACGCACTGCTGTTACATGCAGCCCATCAGCCTTATAATTTAGTCGCCAGTCATGCCACTCCAGACATCAACCTTGCAAACGAGCTGCTCATCAAAGTGGAGGCGATAGGACTCAATCCAATTGACTGGAAAGCCCCGTAAGTTTTGAGAATGGCGAGCAACGTGTGTATTCATTAATGCTCACACCCGAAAGCGATTTTGGTTTCGGCATCCCAACCCTTCCATACGTAGCAGGCCGCGAGTTCGCCGGCACAGTGGTCAAAATAGGGAGCGCTGTGTCTTCTCGTTTACAAGTCGGCGATGTTGTCATTGTGCCGTCGACTGATTATCGCGACCTCCGCAAGGCTGCATATCAACAATACAGCATTGCATCAGTTTTCAACACGATACGGATTCCACAGAACATCTCCGTCAACTCTGGCAGTACACTCGGCGTGGCATTTATATCAGCCGCACTCGCCTTGGGTATATGTATGGGTGTCAACTTTGAGAGTATCGAAAACGGTCCCAATCTCCTTGAAAGCGTGCGAGGTGTAGCCCCCGAAACGCTTCCTGCAGACATACGCCATGAATGCCTCACCAGCATTTCCTACAACGAACGCGCAAAACCCGGAGATTTTCTCGTAGTTTGGGGTGGAAGTTCAACTTGCGCCCACGCTGCAAAGCAACTCGCACGTCTCGCAGGACTCAAGATCATCTCCGTAGTCGACACTGCGAAACATGGGCTCCGGCTCTCGACTACCGAGCACATACGTAGCGATCTCATCGTCGATTCAAATGATCCAAATCGAGCTATTCAAATCATTCGGGCTAACACTGGTCAAAGTGCACGCTTCGGTTTCGACACAATCGGCAAGGAAACTGCTGCATACCTTCTAAAAAGTCTTGCACAACCCAATGAGAATGCCAAAATTCTGGATCGTGCAGGAGCGAAGCCCCCAACCCCACCATCTACGCCACTTGAAGAGAACCCGCAGACATCATGCTCGCACCTGGTTGGCATGACTGGATTACCCAAGAAAGATGTGCCAGGAGGAATGATGTTGCATAGTGTACCCATAAAGCTTTACCATGAAGTACCCCAGATAGGCGAAGAATTGAGTGCGTGGTGTGAGCGACTGCTAGTGAAGGGTTTGTTCGTGCCGCCAGATGTCGTGGGTGTTGTGGAGGGCCTGGAAGGTATCAATGCAGGACTGGATAGGATGAGGAGGAGGGAGATTAGTGGAGGAAGACTTGTAGCTGTACTTAAGTGACGATGATAATAAGCAAGTCTTTGAATGGTCATAACAGAAAGGAGCAGGTTCTGGCGGTACTCCATGTTCTGTTCAAGAATGGAATATCGATATTTTGGCACTGTTGAAGATTGCGTAAACGTATGACAGCTCCAACAACGCCGCATATCTTCAAGTAGGTTGTCTAGAAGCAGCTGAAGGGGCTCTATCAATACTTTCGACGGAATCGCTAGGTACGTCGATCATAACTTTGACGACATATACGTATCTCAAATATGGAGCCATCATGACATTGCGATTATCGTGTGAATATCAACAGCTGAAAAATTTCACTCTCCTAACTTCAAATTGCATCAACCTTAACTATCCATATCTCACTATTTCCCTGCTCTCAGTCTCGTATCCGGCACAAGACCCCCGTCATCCACCTGCTCAATGGCCGTCGGTCTCTTCCCAAACTCTCTTACCACCATCCAGGCTGGCCAGACCGCAACTCCCCACAGTGCAAAGTTCCAGTAAACCGCACCAACCTCGGCGAAAAGCTTCACACTGGTAATACCATAACTAACCGCTTGCCATGCACTCTCGGTACCCCTCAAAAGCGCTGCGTACCGTATAACCTGCTCTTCGTCTTCCGCCAAATTACCAACCACAAAGTATAGAAACAAGTAGTTAAGTTGGAACCCCACGGTCAAAAATATGAAGACAGCAAAAGCGCGACCAAAGCCTTCTGATGTCCAATCATAAGTTGGGCGTGAGTTGCGGAACTGCGTGACAAGAACAGTAATCCAAAGCCACCATGCGCCCTGCAGTATGGCAATAACGAAGAAGGAACTGCGAGCGCGAGTGCGCAGGGCGATAGAAGTTCGGTCGAGGTAGGTGCCGAGAAGGTTACCACAGACAACCGCGATGATGCCTGAGAGAAAAGAACCAAGAGCTCGGGCACGGACTGAGAACCACACTGTATTCACCGGGTCTGTTAGCGCTTGACTGCAGCGAAAGATTTTGAACAAAGAAAGAAGTATGGTACTCACAGGCTAGGTAAGTAAAGAACACAGCTTCGGCAAATACAGCTTGCCCAATCCACAGCAGTACTAAGAGAAAGCGTTTTGTGCAAAACAATCTCGCTGTTTCCTTCAACTCAAAGCCTGGATCTTTCGCAATGCGTAGTACCACCTTTTTACCGTCTTTCCTCTCTACTTTATCCGGACTGTTCAAGAAACAGCCTACGACAGGCCCAGCACACTGCAGTGCGATGAATATTAGATACACCGTGTAGGTGACCTTGCCAGCTTGGTCGCGTTTTGAGTTCAACCCTAGGTTGATCGCTCCGCCGAGAATCTGACCTGCAAGACGATACGTGAGCCAGTATCCGAGGGCTTTGCCTTTGTTCCATGGTTCAGGGTATGCGATTGCAATCGCCGCTTCGGCCATCCAAAAGATACCCGCGGAGATACCACAAAGCGAAGAACCGAGGTATATGAACCACTCTGTACCAAATCGGTTGTTTGTGTACTATATGTAGCATCAGAATTATGGGCTTAGGGGTCGCAAAGGATGGATCAATCGTAGAGACATACGAGGGCGGCTGCATATGGCGCATAACCAATTCTAACTTCACGTTAACTCGATCACTGTAGATGATAGGTAGAGAGACTCACGTTCCCAATATCAAAGTTCCTTTGATTCCAACATATTTGACGATCACGCTGCTGAAGTAGCAACTGACTACCATCAGACAAAAGGTGAGTGAGTTGCCCGCATTGACTAAGTGCGGTGACTGGGCACCTCCAGCACCGAGGCTGTTCATAGCTCCCCATATCCCTGGTGCGCTAAAATTGCAGAGCCCAAGAATGGTGATATTGAAAAATGTAGAGCGGTACCATCGCACTGTGTTGATGTTAGACGGGTGAGAAGGGAAACCGAAAGCACAACAGACCGGGATGATCGCGCTTTTGGACGCTGACATCACTGGAAGACTCGACGGATGAAATTTTCTGGTCATCAGCCATGATAACAATAATGATGCTGGATTGCCGTAAAGAATGTGCGATGCAAAGCCAAGGGTAACCTGATCCCTAAACAACTTCAGATGGGTCCCCTTCTATCTATCTATCTTTGAGAAAATCAAGGAGTAGGCTTGAAGGACACTATCAGCCATCCTGCTTAAATTGTCCGTCTTGCTCAAGCGATTTGCAAATACTAGCTCTCTGTGACGTGCTTCGGCACACCCGCGCTGTTATCATTATTCGCATAGTTTCCGTGTACCCTGGGAGCGGAAAGTGACTTCTTCCGATATTCGGCAGACGTAATACTTTTTGGTGAAAGACATGCAATGCCTACCTATTCAGACGTGGTAGACGAAAGTGAGGTATCGGGCCGATTGAAGTGTCGACAAAATGAGCAAACAGCACGCCATTTGTAGTTGGACACGCAATAGTGCTGGCGATTTCATTAGATGCCGCGCCTCAACCCATGAAACGCGGGGTAGTGTTTTGTTGGAGTAACGTTGAGACGGAGACATCTATGACGAAATAGTTGGAGAAATGTCGTGATTGGAGACTTGGGAAGTCGACTTCCGAGTAAAGAGGAAGTTAGTCGATGCGCAGGGGTGAGCTACGAGGTGCAGGAAAAATGAAGATGAAAAAGAATCGCATTGTTGCACATATGACTGCATTGAAAAGAACGAGCATGTATTCGAATGAAGTGTGTGCATTCAAACGAAACATATAGCAAAAGGTTGTTAGACAGCTATAAGTCAACTTTTGCTCCGCACGCCTGGAACATCCCACCAAAGCTCGTGGAGATTCCTCAGATCCACTTCCTGTGGTGTTTTCAGATATGAAGTAACATCCACAGATTTATCCAGCTCTGCCTGTGTATACCCATTACCAAAGTACGCATATCGATTGCTCTTGTCTTCTCTTTCATACTCCCAGTCTTCCCAGCGTGGATCACGTCTGGCAATGGTAAAATGAGCTGCCGAGCCAGGCCAGAGCCCGTGAATGCGCTGGCCAGGCAAACCGCCATTATTCCAGGATGAGCATTTATCAGTCAAGACTGTGGTCGGAAAGAAAGCATCGCAGTAATCAATGAAATCGTCAGTCGCCTCTTTTGAAGGCGACATAGCCTTGATTCCCTGGGCAGAAGCTTTACGGAAGACTTTGGCGAAGTAGGCAAGTGTTGTTTCCACAGCCTGCGGAACTGTACCAGAGGGCCCTGTGGCATGAGGACCAGCCAGAAAGAATAAGTTTGGGAACCCTGGCGTAGCCAGTCCCATGTATGTGTACGGGAAGCCCCGCTTGCCTTGGGGTTTCCAAGATTTGTTCAAATCCTCGCCATTCGCCTTGATTGGAAACGGAGGAACAAGATCTGTGTTTGCTCCAGTTGCACAGAATATTGCATCGAAGTGAAAAACTTTTCCATCTACTGTCTCTATACCGGTAGGCGTGAAACGCTTGATGGGGGTTTTTACAAGGCTGACATTGTCTTTTGTAAGTGACTCAAGGTAGCCTGGACCGGGTGTCAAGCGTCTGCAATGCGGTGAGAAAGTCGGTATTAGACCATCAAGAAGCTCTGGCTTGTTTGCGACCCGTTTCTTCATAACTTCGGTGAACTGCTCCGTCAAACCCGCATTTTCTTCAGAACCACGTACCATTCCGCGAAATCCTCTCCAATATTTCTCTTCAAGCTCTTTGCGGAAACTCAAGTATGCTTGAGGATCTTCAAATGACTTGCGCTGGGCCTCAGGGTAAGGCTGGGCCTCGAAAGTGCGTTCGTCGCCCGCCCACGAAGTTGCAATCCAGGTGGGATTCCGTACAAAATGCGTTACATGCCCAGCTGTAAGTTGCAGATTCGGCACAATCTGAATGCCGCTTGCGCCATTTCCAATGACAGCAACCTTCTTTCCGTCTGGCTTGAACGAAGTATCCCAGTTTGATGTATGCCTCAAATGGCCTTGGAACTGGTCCAGACCCGGGTAGTCGGGCATTTTCCACGCATTGAACCTTCCAATTGCAGTAATAACAAAGTCAAAGGCCCCAGTGAATGATCTGTCGTTGTGCAGGTCATGTATTTGTAGACGCCATTGAGATTGCGCACTGTCCCATTCGGCTTGATCCACACGATGTTGTAGCTTGACATACTTGTAAACATCGTGTTTTCTAGCTTGAGCTTGCCAATAATCACGGATTTCGGCGCCTTTGGCGAAAACCTCGGACCATTGGGTGTTTGGTGAAAATGTAGATTGATAAACATGGGCTGGTATGTCACAGCGAACCCCCGGGTACTTGTTTTCAAGCCATGTTCCGCTCTAGAGCTTCATTAGACATGTAGGAAAGAGCAGGACGTTGCAAGACTGACCACATCACTGTTCTTCTCGAAAATGGTCAAGTGAATGCCGGGAACTTTTGCTGGCAGTAAGATGCCAGCACTGATTCCAGAAAGCCCAGCACCGATGACGGCAACTCTGATTTCGCGCACGCAGTCTATATGCCGTTTTGGATCAATCGTGAATTTGGAGACCGGGTACGCGATGTTCAAGTTTGGGTGATTGTTGTTATGTGCAGTTTCTTCCGGAGGTGACAGATGTCTAGTAAGCTGTGTCACGCGTTGCGTGTAGGTGGCTGTATTCGCTTGTGACGTTGTTTTGTCCGCAACGGGAGTTACTGCATATGGCGCCATTAGATAACTGTGGTGTTTTGGACTTGTAATAGCTGTGTTGGTGTCCTCTAATATCCTCAAGTTTTACAAGACTACTAAGTTGTGACCTCTACGCATATTTCAAAAAAGTCCCTAATATGATGAGTTGTCATGCCGCTATCGGATTTTGTGCTTCCACCGTGCATACACACGCAATCACGCCTTCTCCCCACTTGGTGACGGAATGACCAGAGAGTCTCCAACATAACTACGCATTAGCACGCTCATCAATTGGAGTCAATGATAAGAGTTCCTGGGTATCACAAACGCCGAGGCTTGATAGTAAAGCTTGGTACAGATGCTCAGGCTGGGAGGCAGGCGGGAAATCGGCACACTGGCGTCTGGGCATGATACGGTGCCTCCTCACATTGCATGCTTCGACCATGAGCTTAATTGAACAACATGCGTTCGAGGCTTTTGTACTGGCTGTCACCCATAAAGGCATGTGGCTGATAATTTGATCTCAGGTGCAGACAACGTTCAGGATAAGGTGTCACTAGGTAATGGTTTCTGGTGGTTCCGAAGTCCCGAACCATTCCATCTTAGCCGCGCCGAGCCGCGTTCTGCTACTGCCGACAACCTTCTTCGCTTGGTTTCCCCTCTCCCTCACAAAAATGCAGGGCTTTTCCCAACATACATATGTATTTTGCCAGTTTGTGTCACAAGTGAGTACTTGTCATGTTTCTGCCTTCCCCAGCTATTGTGAATGGACATGTCGTATACGATGACGAGAGCATCTGGCTGAGCAAAGGGGACCATAGACGCTGACGCAGACGCTGACGCATTAAAGTTACAAGCTGGGGTATGCCACATGGTTAAAGGGGAATGATCTGTCGTGATGGACAAGCGGTTGGCTAGATGTGGGACGGCCCACAGCCTGTTCTCCGGGGTACGGGGCCTTGCGATTAGTGTCGAACGCGCATTACCTTTCTCGAGTACAGTACCCTGAAGGCTATACTTGTCCAACTGACGCCAAGCCTTTCCCCTCCACATCGGCCCTTCCTCACGGTGCTTTCGATTTCCGCCGACAAAAGCCAGAAAACATCGGGCGCGGGATCTTACTGCTGCTCGTTGTGCGAAGTTGGAATCGAGTCAGTCTATGCCGACGGTGGTCCGTACTCCCAGTGCAGACAGCTTCCGCAGTGTCTTTGGCCATTTAAACCGAGCATACATACATGGGCGTTTCCGTCAGTCGAGACTGGGCCCCCAACCGATGGTAGGAATCTTGCCAAGCGACTTGCTGAAACTTTTTCATCGCTGTTGCCACACGGCTGGAATGAGGCATATCTTACTTCCCGCCAGTGTGTGTGTGGCATTGCATAGTTGCAGTATCAATGCTCGGAGGAGTCTCCAGGCTCGGGATAGAGGCCAAGACATGCTGTAGCCACTGCTGTTGTTCGGCGAGATCCATTGCAATGTTGTGAACAGCCCGTCGGTGCTACCGAAGTTCTTGGTAGTGCTCAATGAGGATGCACGTGGGGCAATAGTTGGAGGGCAACTGCCTGGCCGGGACAGCTGAGTTGAACAGAGAGACGCCTTGAGGCCTGTATCGAAGACACGTTCTCCAATGACCTGCTCCGATTGGTCAATCTATGTAGTCGCAGCAACACTCCGCCAGGCCGCCAAGATAGCCGCCAAGTTACGGCCAAGAGCTTCCCAAGCGGCAGAGGAAGCCTTGGCACCGGCTTGATGTCTCTTTGCTATCAGCTTTCACCGAAAAGCTCCTCTAGGTCCTCCGCTTCCACTTTGCACTGCCAATGAGATGGTTACGTTGAGCACACGTTCTCTTGGCAGGCGCTCTCACGTTGCGCCTTTTGAGTGGCTGCGCAGCGGCACTCGCATCTACCTGGATTAGAATGTCATTCCGTGAGCATAGGATGTCTCTTGGAATGCCTGCATGAGGAAGGCCGAATACGGGCTAGAATCACCGCATATGGCTTCAAATGGGAGACTTACATATATATATGTACATCTGACACACTCCTTTCCTGGATCGTTACCCTAGAGCGGCTCCAGGCCAGCATTCCTCACTTTTCTAGAGCACAGCCTGTCCCAGGAGACGATCAGCCAAGATGCCGCGTCTCACACAGTACGACTATGTCTTCGCCATTGGCACCTTCTTTGCCATGTTGGACGCCTACAACAACGGAGCCAGTAAGTACCAAGCGTCGGGCTCGTGCATGTGGCACATGGCTAACCAGTGGAAGATGATGTCGCCAATGCATGGGCTACTTCCGTCTCCTCGCGCTCCGTCTCATACCGCCAGGCTATGGTTCTCGGTACCATCTTCGAGATGGTGGGTGCAATCACCGTCGGTGCCCGTACTGCCGACACCATCAAGAACGGCATCATTCCGACCAGCGCCTTCAAAGGGGATGCTGGAGTTCAAATGCTGGCTTTCACCTGCGCTCTCGCCGGCGCATCACTATGGGTCATGTGGTGCACCAAGCACTCCGCTCACGTCTCCTCGTCATACTCGCTCATTTCCTCAGTTGCTGGCGTTGGCGTGGCAGTCGCGGGTGCTTCCAAAGTCCAGTGGGGATGGAACAATGGCAAAGGTCTCGGGGCTATTTTTGCTGGTCTCGGAATGGCTCCGGCTGCCTCTGCATGCTTCGCTGCTATCATCTTCATGTTGATAAAGCTGACGGTGCATATCCGCAAAAACCCTATTCCATGGGCCATCTGGACCGCACCCTTCTTTTTCCTGGTTGCAGGAACTATCTGCACACTGTCAATCGTCTACAAGGGATCACCCAATCTCGGCCTGAATAAGAAGCCAGCGTGGTATGTCGCTACGGTTACAATGTCCTGCGGTGTCGGGCTCGCCGTTCTGTCCTTCATCTTCTTTGTTCCCTACTTGCATGCCAAGGTCGTGAAGCGCGACTCCAGCGTACGCTGGTATCATGCCCTTCAAGGCCCACTTCTATTCAAGCGTCCCGCTCAGGAGAATACTGACGCTGCTGTTGTTCCCGACTACGCTGTTGTGCAGGATGATGACGAGATCACACTCGAGCATAACAAGAGCGACTCTGAGGTTGGCACTGCTACAGAAGCTGAGAAGGGCACTGTCGTCGAGGAACAGCGTCAGCTGACTTACAAAGAGCTCATGGAACAAGGCCAGGAACGATTCCACGCCAAAATTAGGAATAAGCGCGGTCCTCTCGGCTGGGCTATGCGCTACCTGCACGAGAACAAGATCGAAAGCGGCGAAATCTACGAGAGAAAGAACATGATCATCACTTTGAAGCGTATTCCCGCTATGATTGTGGTTGGCGCTCTCTACGGTCTCAACTACGATATCCACGCTGCTCAAACTGGTGTCCACGGTACTCCTGAAGGAAAACGTATGGAGCGTGTCTACGGTCATGCCAAGAAGTATCCTAACGAAGTGGAGCACACCTACTCTTTTGTCCAGGTCATCACTGCTTGCACTGCGTCCTTTGCACATGGTGCCAATGATATCGGTAACGCTGTTGGACCCTGGGCTGTCATCTACAGTGCCTGGAGCACAGGCGAAGCCTCCAAGTCAAAAGCGCCTGTTCCTATCTGGCAGCTCGCTGTTCTTTCCGCGACGCTATCTCTTGGTCTCATCACTTACGGTTACAACATTATGAAGGTCATGGGCAACAAGATTACTTATCATTCACCTAGCAGAGGTATGTGAATTTGTCCCCCCACCAAGCTTCTCATCTTCCGCGTGCTGACTTTAACAGGTTGCTCTATGGAAATGGGAGCTGCGCTTACTGTTCTAATCTTCTCTCAATACTCCCTTCCTGTCTCGACCTCGATGTGTATCACTGGAGCTACCGTTGGTGTCGGTCTCTGCAACGGTACCTACAAAGCTGTGAACTGGCAGCGAGTAGGTCTCTTGGTCTTTTCTTGGATCATGACTATTCCCATTGCTGGCACCATCGGTGGTCTTTCCATGGGAATTATTCTAAATGCCCCACACTTTAAGACAACTTAAGTCACTAAGGCTATTGTTACTGTACATTAGAAGGAGAGCTTCCCGCTGTACCGCACACTTATAGAGCTGTTTTACGCAATCGTTACTTGAATAACTCCCCAAGATATGCAAACTACTCTCAGTGCTGAAGCTCTATGATGATCCTGTCTTTTACTTAAAAAGTTCGCTTGGTTGGTAGATTCGCAGTCAGTCGAAAGCCAGTCAGGGCCCAGGTTGGGTGGATAGTAGTTGAGCTAATTTATCTTGTGACGACGCTTGCATGGCCCAATCCTAACCCAATCCTAGATATGTCCATTATGGGCGTTGTATGTGGTGTAGCGCATAGAGTAAAAAGAGAGAGAATTATTGTAGGTTGCACCTGATTGAGAAGAGCATGAAACTACGCCACTATCATTGATATCGCACTTCGCCGACCACTTAACACTTTAGATTTTTTCAGAAGTTGATGCGTCAAAGCACATTCAAGCCGCGATTTTTGTACTGCAGCCAGATGTACGAATTGTGGTTGTTTTGTTTACTGTTCCACAGGCAGTATGATTGTGTAGTTTGTAAAGTTTGGAATTTCTTGGCTTCAAATTGATATTATTCTTGACCAACGTGTTGCTGAGACAGATATGACACACAATCGCAAGTATAGTATCGGGTCAAAACGATTGCGTTACTCCAGGAGTTGAGGTTTGGTTCCGAGGTCAGACGAGGCTGTGTTAAAAGATTGCCTCTTGATCTTACCTAAAGGCGTCAACTACCATGATTGATAGATGATATTTAATGCTCGCAACAGCCTATTAGATGGTCACTGCGAGCGAGAGTATTAGCCTGAGTATCACTGAATCTCTTTACGATTCAGTTCTAAGACTTTCGGCGACTTTCGTTAAAGATTTTTTTAAGGCACAATGCATTCACTTGCAGAATGTTACTAGTTCACGAAGCTATAAATGTTATGGGCTACGTCTACGGTGAGGGTGGTGATTTTTCACATGGGATCAATCGGCTATCATATGTAAGGTTCCAAAGCGTATGCTTTATGGCGTAGGTATCAAATAGCTGTGGTACCACTTTGTTGTGAACTTAGTCAACTTCGCCATTTTATCGACAAGGAGCTCTGTAGTTACTCATGCTACTGACACTTTTGGTGAGAAGCAGGACCTTGAAACTACTCATGCAGCTGCCCTTGCTTCTCCTGTCAAGGGAGGGAAGGATGTCGTCTGCTCTTGTTTGTCCAAAGATCAATGCCCGAAGGCGCGTCATTAGGATAAAAGGCCCATATTTGCCCATCAGTGCCGTACCATTCAGCGTCGAGCGTTCCTTCTTTGCAGAAACTCGAGATCTCGTCTCTACATGTTTGTTCGGCCCATGGGTTATCATTGTGCCATTTGCTACGAGTCATATCACATCACAAAAAGCCACTTCAATAAGCACACCATCACGTGTAAGCGATTTACTTTCGTGTTGAGGGTGGCTGTTCGCTTGCCCAGGCAAATAGGCTGTGTTCAGCTCAAGGATGCTACCCCGCAATCTAAACTTAAACATTTCAGCTCTGTGCGGGGTAGTCTTAATTAACAGAGATGGTGCTTGCCTTTCTTGATTGCAATTAATTTCTAGAGGTATTTCGATGACATATCCAGAGTTCTTGCGAGCCGGAAAACGAGGCCGCAAGATTGATCTAGCTGGCGTGATCTTACCCAGTTAGGTCCCATAACATCAGGACCATGTGCCGAGTTCTCTCATCTGGTTAGATCCAAATTTCTCTTTGAGACCAATTAGCACTAATGCGAAAGACAGAAAACTCCAATACCTGTTAGTTTCATAAGATTACTTCTCTATAGTGCTGGAGCTATATTTTCCTTCCAGTTTCTTGAGATGTGAATGGCTTTTCTCTTGACAAATCGCCGAGTGCTGACATTTGCCAGACATTTAGAGACGCCTCTAACTCTGAGCTATACCAATGCTGTCACTTTCGGCACAGAGAAGCACCATATCACAAGACTTGGGACTGTTTGGGATTGGGCAGCTGCCCTGTTACGGAAAGTAAGCTTGAACAGCGGCTGGGATTGCCGCTTTTGTGCTAGATGGTTGCAAAGAGCAAGTGCGACAAACATCCCCGTGTCTTGCGATGCTAGCTACGCAGCTGGGACTGGAAATTTTACGCTTGTCTGTTGAATCCATCTCCACAAGGCTTAGTGTGCTAGCTCTTCTCAGCACCTTTTTCATTTCCCGTATCACATATTCAAGTTGTGGAGAGTTTATTGAACTTTGCAACAAAGGACAGGTGAGTTGTTCAATCTTGGATAATCTGGATGCGGTTCCGAATGATGGTGTTATCTCGTCGGTACTCAGCGCACCAGAGACTGATACAGCTGAGAAATTAGAGTTCTCTGCTTCATCGCGTTTTTCAGAGACCCCACTACGACTGATGGTGATCTTTTGAGCGGACAAACCTGGCTTGTAACTAAACACAGGTGGCGCGCTACTTAGTCAAATGAATGTCTAGCCTGCACTGGCCGCGGGATTGTTAGCGAAGACTTGACTTGGCAAAATGAATCCAATAGTATTTGTGGTAGCACAACATAGATACAGGTAATTTCCAGAAAATATTCGCTTATCATCCATGTTGGAGTACCTCGATCTTCACGAATATCAAGTGCGTCACGATTCAACAAACAGTTCAACAACATTCACCTATATGAGCTAAAAGATGCAGCAGATTCTCGCAAGTGCCGCTCAGTTAGTCAAGCTATGGCGATGTATTTCGCAATCGAGTTGTGTACAATACTTATCTCATATACTCTAAGGTTCAACATATCGATACGTCGTTTCCGAAGACCATTACGATGCTTCCCGACCTCTTCGCCCGCTCTACAATTACTCCACCATTACTATTCCGGGACATAGGGTTTACAGGACTCTGTAATTGCACATCATCATATTGTGTGGGTGGTGCATGCACTGATACCTATTTCAGTGGACAATGTACTGCAGGATCGGACTCTGTGGTTTCTGGCGGAAGGTCGGCTGGATGTATTGCCTATCAAGTTAGTGATACCAGCTCAATGAGCTGTTATTGTAAGCCATCAAAATCTCCAGGTGGCTCTGGGCCGCACACTGTCCCCAATGTAGCAGCATCCCCGCGCGCACTTGTCTGACTTTCTAGAAGCCCATTGCTAATTTTGTACGGCTGTATGATGCTGCATATGGTAAATCAATGAACTTGTCGAGGTTACATTGCTCTTCATATCGCAGAGTTACAAATTGGGAAGATAGGTGGGAGTCATTCATAGTCGCACACCCAAGTTAGCCATTTTTGAGGCGGCGTTGCCGAGACGCCCTCATTGCGCCCATGTCTACCCTTCCCTCCCCCAAGACTGCTAGGCCTTCCTGCATGTGAGATTTGCCGCTGGAATATCTTCTCGTGACTAACGCGGGATTGCGAGCGTGAGATAGCTGGCTATCTTGAGTAGAATTATGTGCGATGTGATGCGATGCGATGCGATCACTGGTGTGAGCTATGCAGGATGCATTCTCGTGTTCCTTTGCCATTGCGCGTACGCTTCCATCTAACAGCATCCGCACAGCTACTAGAGAGATTTGAATCGCGGCACATTCATAGCCTCGCCTGTCCCAATGGCAAGTCATCGAACTGAACAAACGTCAGATTTGGGCAGACTACTCGTCAGCACTAGGGTTGCATTGCGATCAAGTCTTAGCCATCGTTGCAGCATATTAGCAACAAAGAGTGCAGATTGACCGCTGATCATGCTAGACGAGGTCCTGGATATTGATTTTCTTTTTGTAAAGGTGCATTGTCTAAACGGGTTTAAGTCTATCTTTGCTGGCAAGTCCAAATTCGATAGGGGTGCGTCGCTCGGTTTTGATACGCGTCTTGTTGCTGGGATACGTCACAACTACTCCTAAGATTGTCGCGGCGTGAACCTCGTGCGAAGCCAACGGTCATGCAAAAACATGCATTGGCATACTATGTTGCACGGCAACGGCAAGGCTGTGCCAGTCGAAACTAGTACGTACCGATTGACCAAATCTCAGCCTCATGGCGGTCAATGCGCAGTGATTGCCCGGCAATGCAGGGGTGGCACTCTTACAATACGAATACGCCAACTTACGAGATCTTAGCACCGCCATGCTCCTCCCATACATGCAAATTAGAATACGAATACGCTAACTTACGAAACCTTGGCACTTTACTGAATCTACCATAAATGCTACGCGTCCAAACAACAAGTCATGTTTCCGCCATACATTACGCTTGCAAACGCCAGCCCTCATCTTCCATTTCGCAACTCCCTTTCATTGAACTACCGACTACCACAATGTCTTTACTACGACTCGATCCTCGCGGAGAGGCTGATTTCGATCTTTTTCCATACAATCCTTCAATCGGCGCTGGATACGCTTTTATGGTCATGTTCGGGATCATGGCTCTAGCACATTCCATTCTTATGATCATGTACCAGAGCTGGTATTTTATTCCTTTCGTTCTCGGATGTATGGGTAAGCAAAGTGCAAAGAATCTCTCCTTCATTCAATTTCTGATGCGTTCTCAGGTGAAGCTGCTGGCTACTATGGACGAGCCTGGGCGCATGATAACGTTCGCAACGGAACTCCCTACCTGATCCAAATGATGCTCATCCTGGGATCGGCACCTCTTCTTGCAGCAACGGTTTACATGACGCTTGGTCGCCTGGCTCGCAACTTAGACGCTGCAGACTACTGCCTGATTAGATCCACATGGATTTCCAAGATCTACGTCATCATTGACATTGCTAGTTTCGGGTGCCAGATGGCTGGTTCCGCGGCCCAGGCCAGCGGTGCCGAGGGAGCCAAACAGGGCATCTTCATTGTCATGATCGGTCTTGGTATTCAACTAGCGGCTTTTGGATTATTCATCATCATGGTCGTCGTACTGCACATGAGGCTCCGTAGCGGCCCCACCAGTGTCTCAGAAAGGCCTCGGGTCAATTGGGAGAAGCATTTGTTCGCCCTATACGCAGTCAGCGCTTTGATTGTTGTGAGGAGTTTGTTTCGTCTGATTGAGTTCGCCCAGGGTCCGGAGGGTCAGATTTTGAAGACAGAGTGGATGATGTACGTTTTCGACGCATCGCTTCTGCTTACAGCTACCGTGTGCTTTGCAGTGTTACATCCCGGCAGGTTGTTTAGATACATCCGGAAGGCCGATGGGTCAGCTTGGTCGAACATTGATGATGGCCGTGTGCCGCTCAATAAGTACGCCAAGTAATACGGTCTTAATACCTCCGTATATCCCGCCAATTGCTAGCACCTGAAAACATTTCAGAGACGGCTGAGTGCTGTAATTATAATGTCACGTGAATGGCCAATGTTACACAGATGAACTCGAGAAGGGGGCTCATAAGAGTTCGTTAGATGTCATCACAGCCCATATGACGACCACAAGGGAGGTCATCATCGTGCAAGAGAAGGATCACGTATATGTGTGAGTACCCCTAAAGGATACAGAATCCGGGGAGGAAAAGTGCAAGCGAACTGTCTGATCTACGGGATAAACGGATAAGAGTTATTGAGATAGTAGGAATCTGCAGCACGTCTCGAGTATACAGCAAGGAGGAATAATACTTTCATGGCATTGTGTTTGACGTCGAGAATCAAACTTGTCTCCGGAACCTCCACCTGGCTTCGAGCTAGATAGCGTACTCCACACTAGCCACAGTCTACAACTCCTTGATCAAAAAACTTTGTCAGAAGACAACTGCTTCTCATTTCTTACCTTGCGTTCATCTTGTAGAGCCAATATACCTTTTGTGAGAAGTTTAACATGAGAATTGCTGTCTTTTCGTCAAACAAATCATACCTGGAGCCATCTATGATCAACATGATATAGAGCAAGGTCACTCCATAGATACTGTGATGACCTTCGTGTGCGGGCAGCACGGAGGCGCCTCAAGTCTAAAAGAAGCGAGTAATCTAAACTGAATCAAACCGGGTTCAGACTTAGTACTATATTACTAGTGACGGCGAAGTCGTCGTGTACATAGGAACTTGGCACTGACTTGCCACAGGAAACAGCTCTGCGCAGTGATCTCTACCAGTGAACGTCAAGACCGTCCGTTGCGTCATCAAGGTAAGCGTCTATTGCCGCAGCCATGTGCAGTATACTCTGTGATTCATGCTACGCCGGGGGTCTCAAACTCGAGGTCCTGATCGAACAGAGCGGTGTGAAGTTAAACCCTAAAATAAGGATGCATGACAAACTCTCTCCGCTAGTGCTTCGCTCAGAATTGTGAGTTTACTTCCGTGACATACACAGGCTACATTGTTGTTGTGCAATGGACCCACACTCGAGGCGAACATTTTGATAAAAGGATCATATTCAACATGTGGAAGCGACTCAACTGTTGAACCCACACACTCCAAATCCTGGTAAGATCGATCAAATGTAAGGCCCTTGATTTTGCGGCCGAGGCAAGGTATGTACCGTCACCCACACTGTGGGGATGTCATCTGGACGTCTCCAATTCCTGAGCTCTTGGGTTATCAAAAAAACTAATCGCACAGTATATTGGAACGCGTTATGACCGGCGAGATCGCCTTTGTAGGCAACCCGGAACTGGCGATTTGCCACTATGGAGATTGGTCAGATAGGACAAGATGTGGCTCATGGGATTTTCATACGATTAAAGCTAAATAGTTCAGAATGGTCGTAAGTGATATGCTGTCTTACAGAGGCTTGACCCAACCTATACTCTTGATGGGCCAGTCCAACCAAGCTCTATGCTCTCTGGGCAGCAAGTCCCAGATGCCTCTCATGATATGATGCGTCCATCCTTGCATGTACCAAAATTGTTCTAATACGCGAACCAAAACCACGAAGTACGCATAGATGATCATTGGAATGGGATCGCGCTGCTGCAGCCGCTCGAGAAAGTTGTCCGTCACACGGTAGAGCCATCCAAAAGACACATGGTACTCACCATCTACACTCTGATACCGATTGTCGTACATCTCTCGAAGAATATCGACAGCCTGAATATCGTCCTCGTAACCAGGTGTATCCTCTGATACAAAGTTTACAAGCTCTTTCAAGCTGTCGAGCTGCTTCTCGTATCCCTCGGGTACTTCTGTTGCAGGCAAAGGGCGTCCTATTCCATGCGCTGCAGGTGCATTTGTCCTGTCGTGTTGTAGACATCTAACGCTTGCAGAAGTTGTTCTAATGCCGCGGAACATCACCAACCAATCTGATCTCTTGTCTCGTCCAAAAGCAAGGTATTCCCCAGGTTGCGGGCCTCGACTCCAGCTGACGAAACATATCAAGTGTACAGCAAGTAATACTGCATCAGAGTTGTCGGGATTTAGATTTGCGATCTGTGGTGTAACCAGAACCAGAGCGCGCTCGTAGTGACGGTCTGCCATGGCGATGTATTCCTCCTTGCGATGCGGACGGCAGTGTGCCAGATGCACTGCTGTGAATGCAAACATTAAGTGCAGAACGTACGGATTCTTGAATCCAATTTCAGCCATTTGGTTTTGCCATGAAACACCTCCAGTAGGCCATGCTGAAAGGGTGAAGCATGTTGATGTTGCAAAGTGGTACGCGAGCTCAATCTCGGATATAGGCAGCTCTCCAGAGCTTGAATTAAGGCCGCTTCTTCCAGAGTGACTTGGTGAGGAAGTCGCTCGTTCAGTGAAGTCGCAATGTACTTGTCGACGTTCACAGTTGCCGCACTCTGGCTTCGTCTCGTCGCACTACAAATGTTAGCGTTGACAGCTTCTTCTTCCGCTAGCCAGTACGTTTGGAGCCAGGTCCCAGATGTTTACTGCAGACCATCCACTGCCTCTCTGACTATTAAGCTCCAACTACATCGACCCTAGTGGCCTTTTTCTATGCCGTGCAGGGCCTCAAATTTGCCATACCTTGATGCGACGCGCCTTGCAGTTCCTACAACCAGCACGCGATTTACGGTGTGAGCGTCTTGTTATCTTCTTCGGGGTATGACCACCTTCATTTGCAGAAGGCGATGCTGTGTTGGACTGCGTTATTGGCAGCGGCGATTCTTGCTGCGTGGTGGGCATCTGATACGCAAACGAGTGGAAAGGAGGTTGCAGGTGTGAGAGAGCGTGCGCGTATCTGAATACGAGGAAAGAGCGGAAGAGCAACACGTGCCACATATGACTACTCCACTCATGACGTCACCGCTCTAAACTACAAGTAGGAAGTGGATCCTGACCAAGGGTATGCCAAGAGTTGGCATGGCCTAACTGTATATAGTAAGTGTCTTAGTTGGCATAGAATATCTATGCCAACTTAGTATACTAGCGCGTCTATTATAATGGCGCAGGCAATGTCAATTAGATCTATATTGGACGAAGGACCTCTTAGAGATATATAGGAGTGCGTGGGATTATAAAAGATCTAGATTCTAAAAGACTATCTATAGGCCTTATATAAAAGAATATTAAAAATCTATCTAAGAATTATTTATAGGACTTAGTCGTTTTATATCTATTAGACTTAGAGTAGATAACTAATCTACTCTTAAATTAGATTTAAATCTAGTCTAGCTCTTATCTTAGAAAAATTAGACTTAGATTAAGATTATATCTAATCTAGATTAAATATATATCTAACTTATATCTAAATCTTGTCTAACTCTTGTCCTTTGACTAAGAGAGTTGGGCTTCGCTTGAGAGTGGCTGGAACGGCTCTTGCCCTTGCCAGTGAGTCAAGCCGTTACAGCCTGCGCCGTTATAGGAGTGTCTAGAACGGCTCTTGGCCTTTACTAGTGAGTTAAGCTATTATAGAAATAAATTATAAATTCTTATAACTTATTATATAGGACTTAAGTTATAAGTATAATACTATTAAGAGTATCTCTTGAGTAGAAGTAATATAAGACTTCTAGTATTAAGATTCTTAGATTAGTTTTCGCGGATAAAGCAATAGAGTGCGAATAGATATATTAATTAATAGTAGTATTATACTTATAACTAGAGATTAAATATAATAGGCTATAAGAGCTTATTATCTATTTTTATATACTTAGC